>CAXKVX010000729.1:0-93633 GCA_964058865.1 Eleocharis quinqueflora
GAAGCATATAAATAAATATAATAAAAGAGGGGTCACATGAGTCATGCATATATGAGCATTATTTATTTTGACAATTTAATTAAAAAATAAAGTTCAAATTTGAAATCTGTACTATATATATATAGTACTTGAGGTAATTGAACTGTTAATATACATCAATCCAACGTCTTTTTACTTTATTCTATATCTCATTCTCATCTATCAACATCACCAAAAAAACTACAAGACTTTCTATGCGACGAACAACGATAGAAAATGCAACCATTTGGGGGCAGAAGAAAGAATCCACATTCGGTACGGTAGGGTACTCATACCACATAATGGCCAGGGGCCTCTTGCAGTCTCACTGTTGCCACAAGCCCACAACGTCGAAATTGGTCACCAGCAGTGGAGCCTCCTGCATTCTCATCGCTGCTACAGCGTCGAGTGCTGTCCGTACAGTGTTTTTGTTACAGTACCAACGAATTTACAACGTAACAGTGCTGTCCGCTGACTATTTCGTGATCCCGCATTATTTCGGAGGACAAAGCTACTCTCCTCAAAAAAAAAAATATCGTCTTTATTGATGAAGGGAACCTTTGCTGAATTTTCTTTTGTTGAATGAAGTCATCATTGAATGTCTTTTGGTTGGAAAAGATTTTCTTCTGAGGCTGTAGAAGAGCTGAAGGGAACCTTTGCTGAATTTTCTTTTGTTGAATGAAGAAGCGCGCATGAGATGTCAGAACATTTTTTTAGGCAGCAGGCAAATACCTACTTAATTTTTCATTAAGCTGAAAATGAAACAAAAGATAGTGATATATCATTCAAACTTTGTTAGAAAATCTGGTTGAATTTACATATTACACGACTACTAAATGAAAATGAAAATCAACACGAGGATTTATTTTAACCTTTAACTAAGAATATATTAACGGAAAAGTAGCATTTATTAAAGTTAGTGATCTCTTCTCTGGTAAAAAATATATTAAAATAATTGAAGCATAAGAAAGCAATTCAAAAGTTGAAACCTACTTAAAGTAGTTTGAATGGTCATAAGAATCTAATTAAGACTGTGATTAGATTATTTATTTGAACGAACGGGCTCTCTCCTCTCCTCTCTCAGGCCATTGCTACCTAATCTCACATCAATTCATCAAATCTCCTCCGTTGATCCATTTGCAAGCGTACGAGATCTTCTACCGCGCAGCACTGTCACTGTGCGTGCTGCGCAGCAAATCTCAGCCTTTAATTTGCATCAAGATTCGTGCAAACGAAACTTTATAATATCAAATTTTCTGAATCAAATCTGAACCGTCCGTAACTAACAGCGCAGTAAATCTGGACCGTCCGTCTGTGCTGCGCGGTAGATGATGTGCTTCCCCCCTATGTTATGACTTATGACTTGTGAATTCAACCGCAATAAAAGGGGTCCCAATCTACGCGCAGCATACAGTGAACGGTCAATATTTTATGAACGGTTCAGATTAATTTAAGAGAGTTGGATTGTACAAATTTTTTAATAAGCACGAATTTAATACAGATCGAACGATTCAGGATTCTTATCCTCCGTTGGTAGAAAGATCTCGATTCCAATAAAGTGTCTCCGCAAAATCACCTCTTTTTGGATGCTTCCTCTTCTCTACCTACGCACTTTATTGGATGCTTCCTCTTCTCTATCCTCCGTTGCTTTTTGACAGTACAACTCTCTGTACAAGTTTTTTCCTCTTCTAGTTACAAGTATTATAATTAATTAATGTTAATATATATAGCAGTTTAACCAATTTCTTGAGATAATTATCAGCGCACTTAACTATGTGATAAAAATGAAAGAGTTCCAGTGTTCTACACGTTTACATTTTTTAAAACCAGGGTAACAAGCACCTGATTTTCGTAATTTGTATTTTTTGGACAATACAATATATGAAAGCATATTTTCTATACCAATTAATCGAGGATAAAATTTGGTTTCATTCATGGTCTTAAGTTGTGGTCTGGTGGAGTTCTATATAAAAGCAACACCGGCCGATGCCTTAAATTACCATTAGCCTTCTTGAAATCATTGAAAAATAAGTTAACTTTTAATTATAATCATTGATATCAGCAGTAGCAACTCTTATATATATTAAACTAACCTACTTCAGTTACTGTTTTGCTGATATTTCCAGTTACCCACCGGATGGATGTAATTTTTACAACTTTGAACTATGAAAGGTGTATATAGTTAAATCAGCGGACTGGACCAAAGTATCCTTAATTTAATAGATAAATTCATAAATAGTGTGCCTAAAACCAACCAGACCCGACCCGTTATCGCCTCTATAAATGAAGGAGCACTATACTCCTTCTCTCCTAAGAAACAACCTCACAAAGCACACACCAAAGAGTAGAGCTCTAAAGCTTCAATTCGACTAGAGCAAAGAAACACCTTAATTATATGGGTTGTGGCCAATCCTGCTTCTCCTTCAAAGAACAAAGCTATAAGGATGACGAGCTCAGCTACGAACTGCCACGTTATCCCTCAAGCCGGGTGCGACCGAGTGAATTTGACAGGGGCCTCTATGTTGGTGATCCCGATGTCGACTACAAGGCAACTGAGTTGATTAAATTTTACAAGAAGCGCTTCATGGACCTCGAGACCCAGACTGTCGTCTAACTGTCGTAGTTATACTAATTATGATTGATTTGCTTATAACTAGCTAGGTTGATGCATTTATGAACTATATAAGTATGCTGTGTATTATAATTAAGTAGTTAACTTAAGCAGATATTATTATTAAGCTGTAAGCTGTTATTTTGTGTGTGGTGTGCTCTTGTTGCTCTGTTAATTGTTAACTCTTTTCTCTTTTTTATAGCAACTAAACACTCTAATCCGGCAACAATTAATGTTGTAGAGGAATAAGATTGCACATGAGTATATACGTACATACATACATACATACTTATGTGCATGCTTACAAGTTTTTCTCTAAATTGCACATAGAACTATAAATTTATCTACCTTATATTTGTAACCTCTCTCAATCTCATAGTACATGTTTTTAGATTTGAAGATAAGCAGTATATATATTTGGTAAGATTTAATTTGTTTGCGTTAGGAAGTTTGAAGTGTTATTTTATGTGTGATGTGCTTAATAAGTCTCCTCCTCAATCCTCATGCTTTTCTATCTTCCTCTTGCTTTAGTAAGTAGATTGCTTCATTAATATCAATGGTTCCTCTTTCTCTTGCGCATTTCTTTGTTTACATTTACACATGATTGTGAAAAAACCCAATCAACCTACAGGGAAAGTTCAACAAGAAGGATATATATGTTTCACTTTATTTCAAATAAAATATCTTACACCAGTTGATTTACTATTTACCGAAAGCACAGTGCATGATTTGCTAACTGTTTTTACTCTTCTTTACCTTAATTTGATTAACCAACTTGATTAATTATTGATCAATATTTCACATCTCAGCAAAATGCATGTGAAGAGTAATTAGATACAGTGAGTCAAGTGGCAATCTTTATTAACACAAGCATGCATACACACTGCTAACTAAGATAAAATGATCAAAGGTCATTTTAAAAACAATCAATTATATATATTGAGCATGGCTAAAATAATATGTATAGTACACCACATAACGTATTATGGGGTCATTTGTATTTAATTGGGTCATTAAATTGATATTTAAGTTGCTCAATAAATTCTTCATATCAAAATCTTGTAGGAAATAAAATTTCGTGATTTTTAGAACTTTCTTGCTATTTTTTAAAAACAGTCCAGAAATGACACTTTTGTAGTATTAAATCTGGACTGTTTTTAAAAAATAGCAAGAAAGCTCTAAAAATCACAATTTTTTTTTCCTACAATATTTTCATATGAAGAATTTATTGAGCAACTTAAATCTCAATTTATTGACCTATATCTATATGCATAGTACGAAATGTGGTGTACTATGCATATTATTTTAGCCATGCTCATATATATTTTATCGTTATGCAATATATTAGACCTATATATAGAGTCATCGGACAAGATCGTATATCTAATTAAAAATTAGCCTTTTGTCTAGTAGTGCCAAAAAAAAAAAATACTACACAGAGATGCCGCAAGTTAGAAATCCGATTGAGTTTATTAAATAATTAAAATCGTGTTTGGATGCATGTGTCCCTACGAATTATTAAAATGGATGGCCTAGTTTTCATGTGTAATATTGATCTCTACTTTGATTTTTATTTCTAGAACTTTTGTGTATCTTCATATATTAATATATTTTTCTCAATTGAGTGATTAAGGTTCGACATCTCAGTTTAAAAGTATGTGTGTCATATTTGATCTATTGGAGCTATCCGTTCATATTTATTATTACTATTACTATTATTATTATTATTATTATTTTATTTAGTCGACTTATTGCGAGATCTCAGTAATAATAAAAAACATTTATAATTTGTAGAATAATTGGAAGAGAAAATAAAATAAGAATGACTCAAAATTGAAAGTATAAATTTATTAAATTTAAAATGACTAAAAATAAAATAAAAAATAAGAACAGAAAAATAAAAAACTTACAAATTAAATAACTCCTTTTAATTTTTAATGTACACAATTATTTTATTATGAAAAAAGAGATTTTTTTTAGTTGAGAACGAAATATGGAATTGGATGGATATATAGATGAAAACCTATAGCGCGATATTGGCAACTCCGTGAAATAATATTTTAGTCTAAAGCATGGAGTTGCCAACTTCGGTCTTGAGAAAAGTGCTCGAAATTGACAATTTCGTGCATTTCTATCTTTCGTGCTTCACTCCTCATTTTTTTTTTCTGTTTATAATTTATTTATTATATTTCTAATATTAAAAAAAAATCGACGCTTAGGCTTCCTCTTCTAAAACCTAGTTCATAATAACTCGTAACGGTTAGACTTTGCTCTTTCTTTGCAGCTCAAAGTAATATATTCTACACATCGATCATTCACGACTTGCCTTTTTGCCATTCCTCTTGTCAATAACTTTGTACTACCACTCTTTCTTTTGTCCTTACCAAAAAACCTAAGTTGATAAGAGGGAGAAGTCCGGAAGATATTCAAATAAGTTAATCATATATTTCATGAAAATGACATAGATTGCAATTGGATAAAAATGTACTTACAAGCTTTCATCCAACTGTTTTGATCTTCGGTGGTCCTGATTAGGGTGCATAAAATATTCGTGACTCGTGACTCGTTCGTGTTCGGCTCGTGTTCGAATCGCTAACAACTCGTTCGTTAACAGCTCGAGTGTTAACGAGTCTAGCCGAGCCAGCTCGTTAGTAAACGAGCCGATCTCGAGCTGAACAAGCTCGGCTCGTGTAAGTATCGAGACCTTAACAAATTAATCTGGACCGTCGAATTGATTACCATCATCTCTAAATAGATCTTTACCATAGAGAATTTTCACGATATTATAATTTTATTATGTTTTTTTAAACTATTTTGTCTTTTTTTTTGCAAACAAGCTACAAACGAGCCAAACGAGCGAGCTCGAGTTGAGAGTTTCATCTCGTGACCACTTGTAGTAACGAGCCGAGCTAGCTCGTTAATAAACAAGCCGAGTTCGAGTTCGCCCCAGCTTGCTCGAGCTCGGCTCGTTTGCACCCCTAGTCCTGATATGAGGAAAAAAAAATGCAAGAATGATATTGACAGGATATAGCGATACCACAAAAAGGATTTTAGTACGGTCTAATTATCTTCGAATTTTAATGATATTCGATACTATGAATTTTCACTGGCATTATCGAATTTTTGTGTAAAACTTATCTCCGGATCTTTACAAAATGCTATATTAAATGGTTGTAACTTATTGAAAAAAAATATTTTTAATATAGTACCATTTTTTATTAAAATATGGTGTTATAAGTTAGATCTAAAACCGGATTTTTAATACCATCCAGTTATCAAACCTTTATCACCAATAACCAGTATTAACATCTTAGATCTAACATCGGTTTTTTAATACCATTCGGTTTTTTAATACCATTCGGTATTAAAGGTTTTATAACTAGATTTTTAAATCAAACTTTTATTCAATATTCATATTTAAAACACTCAACTTATTCTTCTATCTCTCCTCCTCCCTCTCTGATATATATATATATATATATATATATATATAGAGCATGGCCAAAATAATATGCATAGTACACCACATTTCGTACTATGCATATAGATATAGGTCAATAAATTGAGATTTAAGTTGCTCAATAAATTCTTCATATGAAAATATTGTAGGAAAAAAAAATTTGTGATTTTTAGAGCTTTCTTGCTATTTTTTAAATATTTTTTAAAAACAGTCCAGATTTAATACTACAAAAGTGCCATTTCTGGGCTGTTTTTAAAAAATATTTAAAAAATAGCAAGAAAGCTCTAAAAATCACAAATTTAATGACCAATTAAATACAAATGACCCCATAATACATTATGTGATGTACTATGCATATTATTTTAGTCATGCTATATATATATATATATATATATATATATATATAGAGTTGTGCTACTATGCTTTGCAAAGAGTAGCAAAACGCGCGCTTTGCGATTGTGGAACCATTGGATCTTTGATAATCATGTTGGCACAAATCACAAAGCGCAATCCAATGTTCCACAATCGCAAAGCGCGAGTTTTGTCGCGCTTTGGAAATCATAGTAGCATAATTATATATATATATATAGAGAGAGAGAGAGAGAGAGGGGCTAAGGTGCTCCATGGAGCATCAAATCCCTAATGCTCCACACCATATCTTCAATTTGAAAATTCTAACGACCGATCCAAACCGTTCAACATGATCTACATATTGAAATCTACTTGGAGATTGAATTTTACATTTTTTAATTTTTGGCTATTTTTTAGAGTGGTAGGAAAATTGCAACTTTTGTTGGTCCAGAAACCGTTTGATTAGCAACTTTCTACCTCTTTAAAAAATAGCAAAATCATTAAAAAATGTAAAATTCAATCTCCAAGTAGATTTCAATATGTAGATCATGTTCAACGGTTCGGATCGGTCATTAGAATTTTCAAAATGGATATAACGGATGTGGAGCACGAGCGATTTGGTACTCCATGGAGCACCCTAGCCTTTATATATATATATAGAGGAGGGATCCGTAGCCGCTCGCAACTGCTCCATCATATCAAGTGTAAATTGTCGATCCGGACCATTGAAAACATTCTCCATACTAATGTAGACTTGGAGACCAAATTTTATATTTTTTGGAATTTTTTACTATTTTATCGAAAGGGTTGAAAATTGGATGTTTGTAAATCGTTAGATAAATAAATTTTCAATCCATCCGATAAAATAGTAAAAAAATTTAAAAAATGTAAATTTTGGTTTCCAAGTCTATTTTAATATGGAGAATGTTTTCAACGATCCGGATCGGTCATTTACATTTTCTACCATAGAGCGGTTGGAAGTTTGGCGGCTGCGGATCCCTCCTCATACATATTTATATATATATATATATAGAGAGAGAGAGAGAGAGAGAAAGGCTAGGGTGCTGTATGGAGCACCAAATCGCTCGTGCTCCACGTTCGTTATATCCAATTTGAAAATTCCAACGATCGATCCGAACCGTTGAACATGATCTACATATTGAAATCTACTTGGAGATTGAATTTTACATTTTTTGAAACTTTTTGCTATTTTTTTAAAGATGTGGAAAAGTTACTAATCAATCGCTTTCTGAACCAACAAAAGTTGCAATTTTCCTAAATCTCTAAAAAATAGCAAAAAAATAAAAAAAATGTAAAATCCAATCTCGAAGTAGATTTCAATATGTAGATCATGTTCAACGGTTTGGATTGGTCGTTGAAAATTTTAAATTGGAAATATGGTGTGGAGCATTAGGAGTTTGGTGCTCCATGGAGCACCCTAGCCTCTCTCTCTCTCTCTCTCTCTATATATATATATATATATATAGTTGTGCTAAAATACTTTATAAAGCACAAAACATTCAAATACTTTAGGCTCGTATATCGACATACAAAGTGCAAGTGACCGATCAAGACCGTTTAAAATGTTCTCCATACTAACATTTATTTAGAGACCAAATTTTACATTTTTTTGGAAATTTTTACTATTTTATCGGATAGGTGGAAAATTCATTAATCTAACGATTTACAGACCTTCAATTTAACCAACTTTGCACCCATCCGATAAAATAGTAAAAAAGTTGCAAAAAATGTAAAATTGCGTCTCCAAATTGATGTTAGTATGAAGAACATTTTCAACGGTCTTGATTAGCAATTTGCAGTTTGTATCTCGAGATAGGAGCCTAAATGTATATGACTACTGGTGCTTTATAAAGTATTTTAGCCTAACTCTCTCTCTCTCTCTATATATATATATAATCTGGTTACGGTAATATGCATAGTTAGTGAACATTCGTGCTATGAATTTTTTTCTTCATTGGATTGCTTTAATTAACATCAATCTAAGTTGACCAGATAAATTAAACTATTCAACTATTGGTACAAATACCAATCCCAAATAGCAAACAAATAAGTAATTCTCTGCTAAAACTACATTGCGCCGCTACGGAACTGGCTTTATCTAATCTCCGTAACTCGAAATGGGGTGGGGCATTTACCTAGGCTTGCTTTCTTTTAGTTAGCTTTCCCCCCGAAGCTTGCCCCTTAACTCCAACTGAAAGAACTGAAAGTCAGACCTTTTCCTCCATGTCTCTTTAGACCATGACACGTTAAAATCCAAAGAAATTTCGTGATTTTTAGAGCTCTCTAGCTATTTTTTTAATATTTTTTAAAAACAGTCCTGTTTAATATTAAAAATGACTTCTTCATGGATGTTTTTAAAAACATTTTAAAAATAGTTAAAAAGCTCTAGAGATTACAAATTTTGGTTTCCTACTAGATTTTAATATGAAGAATTTATTGGACTACTTAAATTGGTGTTAATTAAAGCAATCCAAAGAAGAAAAGGCGCATTGCACGAATGCTCACTAACTATGCATCTCTAAACTTAGTGCCAAAAGATCATGCCTCCCATTGCCGCTGCCTCTCCTTGCCCTTGCTCCTCTCCTCCTCCAGCCGTTAAATTACAAATACAAATAAACAAAAAGAAGGAAGAGAGCAAGGCGAGAGAGATCTCGACTTAGAGAGATATTTGAGTTGAGTATTGTTTCAAGGGTTGTTATCTGAAATGGAGAAACTTGTGCTCAGATCCTCCATCGTCGTTAACCCTACATTTGCTGGAGCCCTGATATCGCGACAATGCAACGACTTCTAGTCTTTCTTTTTCCTGGATTTCCCGAAAGGGACACTCATCCTTGTATTGTACAAGAAATTCTTTGTCTCAGTCGTGAATAAGGATGGTACACATTTTGCTTCTTTGTGTTGTTATTTAGGAATTTTCTTGTTTCTATTTTCTTTTTTTTCTTTTATTTTTTAGGTGGCAGTATACTATGGATTTGAAAATTCGATTTGAAAATTGTTAAATTGAATTTGAAATTTTTTTAATCTATGCAACTATAGGTTCTGTAACCAACTGTCAGGTTATATATTTCAATTTTTTATTTTTTATTATCATTTGACACCAGTTTTTATTAATATTCGGTATTAAATATTACATTTTGCACCGTACTATTACTATTATGCAGTGATAAAAATAACCTTTTAACACCTGAGTTTAGTTAAAAAAAACTGCTTGATGTTGTATCAAATGAATTTGAAAATTATAAATTTGATATGTAAATGCATCAGACATGAAATAGATCAGTATCAACAGTTCGGTTTATCATTTGAGGTCGATTTAATAATTTTTTTAATTAAGCTCATTAATATTTTGGTGAGTTTAAGAACATGCTAGCTTTACTCTGAACTATATATATGATTATCTGTTATATTTACTGTCATTAATATGTTCAAATAAAGTACCAAAATAAGTTATTAATAAGGTACAATATTTGATACATTGATCATGACTTTTTTATGTATTTCAATAAAAAAGTTGATCAAACGTATAGAAAAAAAGTTTTAATTATTTATAATTATTGATAGACTAACTGTAATTAATTTAATTAGTTCTCTCGTAAATTAGGGTTAAATGTCATGGGGCTATTGCAAAAATGGAATATTGTGATTGGTATTGACCCTATTGGTTCCAGTAAGCTAAATTGCTAAAGAAGTAGGGTTGTTAATGGATGTGTTTCAGTTCATGTTCAGTTTAACCAGCTCATGAGGCGTTGAAATTCATGATCAAATCAAGCTCATAATTATCTACAAATGTTCAGTCCATGTCCAGTTTATCTTATAACCGAATAATGTCAACTATTTGTTCATAAGCTAACCATGCAGACCTGATTCTAGACACTACATTGCACGGTCCTCTTGAAATGAAAGCTCTTTCACACTGAATTGAATAACTTAACTTTCTTTGTGCAGCTTATTTCGTTCGTGAATCGATCTGTTCGTCAGCAGTTCTATATATAAAGAAGACATGATAGCTGCATATAATCATTATTATTCTAAAGGGACAAAGCTAACATTAGTACAAGAAAAGTTGCTAAGGTATCATCCACCAGTGAAGATATATATATCATTTGGGCAGGAAAAAAGCACAGGAACAGCGAAACTCTTGTACATTCGAAACATCTACTCTATAACGGAAAAAAAAGATCAATCATGCATGTGGCGAACAAAAATGTAGACGAAAGTTTTCTGAATAATAATAATAATTAGCAAGTCTCTGTTCTAAACCACTATAGTGGACTATATACATTATATATATTGTTATTTTAAAGTCTTATTAAAAATTGAAATGCCTAGAATTAAAAATAAAACAATATAATATTGCTGAGGGATGGAAAAATAAAGGAAAGAAGGTATATATCATGAACTATTCTTTAATTAAAAAAAGGACGTGATTGTGACTATACTAAATCATTGAACTGCCGGGACCAATTCTAAAATGATGCACATAAATTAAAGTACAGTTCTCACGCACAGTTCTCCATTTTTTTTTATATTAACTTAACTAAGTTGACTGAAAGTTATAACAAATCGAGTTGAAATCATTAATTTTGGTACACAACAGATTCAGTGGATAAATATCAAATCGGTTAGGACTTAGGAATCCTCAACTTATAAATTCCTTGCATGTGTACTCAGACGGATTTGAATTAACACCGTACCGTGCAATATCACATTCAAGATGAGTTTCTTCTATGCCTACGGCTACGGGCTGTTTCCCCTCAAAAAAAAAGAAGATAAGTTTCTTCTTCTTTTAATATATAGTTCCTTTCCTTTATTGACGGCATTAGATTCGATAAAAGTAATAATTTTATTATTTCTAAGAACCATATCTATGCATAAAGAAGTCCCAGATTCATGCAAAAAATCTAGTCGTAGCTAGCATAGGGAAGATATTGATCTTTCACCACAAGTATAGCATCAAACGATACAAGTAAAACAGTATTTGTTTTCTTCTCTGATCAAAATAGAAACACATACAACACCTCATGAGGATTTACGTATAGTTTTGATGAAATAGAATAAAATAATAATAAATATAACTAACGGTTAGAATATAATGAGAAAACACATAACTAAGTGTTAGAATTACATTGATAAGAATCAGAGATCTATATTTTTTGTCCCTACAACAGAAAGTAGATTTAACAACCTCACAAAATAACGATTATTGAAAAAATTGTTAAATAATGTTGACAGAAATGCAAAAAAGTCTCTGAGAATAATGCGATGATTATTTGAAATAACTGTTGTCGTAGGGATATCAAGGCCAATGGTTCTTCAGAACAACCGTTGCTTTATCTTTTCATAATTATTATTGTTTTTCAAAATTCTAAGACAATGATTATTTAAAATAATTGTTATTGTAGCTCCACCTACAACAACAGTAATTTTAAATAACTATTGTCTTACCCCAATTCTAAAATAAAAGATTTGCGTCTCTTCTTCTTCTTATTATTCTTCTTCTTCTCACTCTCTCTCTCTCTCTCTCTCTCCCTTGACCATCTTCCTCTGGCATATCTCTTTTTTCATTTCCTCTCTTCCCCTCGTTTGTTTGCCTGCACGCCTCGCCACCTCTATATATATACATCTATGTCGATCTCCATCATACACACACACACACAACTTGTTGCTCTCTCTTCTTTTCCGCCTGGCTAGCTGCTCCATCGATCTCTTGCTTTTCTTCTCTTGTTGACGCCTTCAAACCGCTAGGCCGCTCCTCCTCCTTTCTCCTTTTAAGGCATTTTTATTTTTGTAGCGAAACAATTATGATGTTTTTTGTTTTTATCTTAGGCTAAGAATAATTAACTACTAATTTGGGTGTGTTTGGGTCATGCAAGTATTAGTAGAATTAGTGCTATCGAGTTAGTGGTTAGATTAGTTCTCACTTTTTGCTATTTTAAATAATATGAAAATAGTGCTAACTTATGCGATTTTGGTTAGTGAATGTGTTATTTGGATTGTAAATATTAAATAGTGATTGAGAAAATGAATAAAGTAATGAAGAAGTTGATCTAGTAATAGAGCCTCTAAGACGTGGTAGTAAAATAGTAAATTCCAAGTGGAGACAACGAAAAGGTGCTTGAGAAGAAATAGTTTTTCATGGCTGGTGAAATTGTTATTTTCTGGTTAGTGCAACTATTCTCTTTTGAAAGTAATGAAGTGTTGCTTGAATCGTAAATAGTTTTGGTATATATAATTGTAGGTTAAGGAGAGGTATTTTTTGTTTCTCTCTAGCCACGCCTTCAGCCGGGACATGGAAATGATTGATTTTGCCAGATCATTCATGTCCTCCACATACCTCTTGTATTTCTTCTCTCACCGATGACTGTTGTCATGTTTTTCTTCTCTCGCAACGCTTTCTCCTCTCACCACTCCATTCGGTCAAATCTAAACACTACCTTGAATTAAGTTATCGTGTTAAGTGATGCTTGAATGTATATTTGTTGTGTTAAAGTGTTGCTTTATATTTAATCTTTAAGATGAGTTACACAAACAAGTAATTAGGTTGGTACTCTCACGAATTAGTTACACAAACCCTTGATTTTTGCCTCTGAATTGGACACTTTTAGGAATGAGTTGTCCCCCAATAAGGTTGTACCAAGAAATTGAACCCCTCTTTTGTAATATTCGACAAACCTAATGATGTGGTTTTAATTAACCCTAGTTGCTAAGTCGAGGTTGCAAGTATACAATCGTCTATTGTAGTACTTAGGGTGTCGATCCAACAGGGACAATCCAGATTTAGTGTTCAAATTCTAATAATTCTAATCTATGTAAAAAGTAAAAAATAAGAGTTTGTGTTTTGTTTGAAAGTAAAAGTGTTGATGTTTGGTGTTTTCACAAATTTAGACTAAGTAGATCAATTAAAAACTTTAGGGACTACGATGAGAGACTTAGGATACTTAGGTGTTCCTATCCACTTGTTGATATTTACTTGGTTGATTAAGTTTTGTTTTTGGATTATGGTACTGAGAGATATTTCTATGTTAATATCATATCTAAACTAGAACAAATTCACCTTTCGATATTTGTTCATCCTAGTCTAAATTCATTAAGATCTAATTGCCTTAATCTACTTAAACAATTGCAATTCATGACCTCTCGGTACTTGGTACAATTATTCAATTCAATTAAGTTAAGCCTATAGACAACAATCGTCATGTTTCGGTACTTTGATTATCATCTACCTCGTTACTTGTGGTCAAGATCTAACAATTCTATTTCTCAATTTTAATTATTAAATCGTAAGTATGCAATTTGATCAAGATCACAATAAGAAATTAAAACAAGCACAATCCATATAACAAAAACAATCAAGATGTCATATATAACCAAGTAAGATACAATTAAGTTTCAAGTTCTCCCTAAGAAATCTAATGGAGAATTAGCCCAACATGGCCATGAAAATAAAACAAGTAAAACTGAAAAGAAAATAGAAGAGAAGTAGGAAGAGTAAACCAAAGGAGGAGAAGGTGGTGATAATGTCTCCAAGGGCTTGCTTGCTTGCTTGCTTCTTCTTCTTCTTCTTCTTCTTCTTCTTCTTCTTCTTCTTCTTCTTCTTCTTCTTCTTCTTCTCCAAGATCTCTCTCTCTCTATCAAGTGAATAATGGAAGGCCTATTCTAAAAATGCATGTCCTCTCTAAGATGTGAACTATGTAGGGAACTCGAAGCGAAACATGCCGATTTGAGTTAAGCAACATGATGGGGAAGGTAGGGAATATGAAGCAAAAAAGAATGAAATGGAAAGTGTCCCAAATTTTGTTTGGGTCAGAAACATTTTCCCAGCTCGTTTTGACACAAGCGGGATGTGAGTCAAGAATGGCTCGGTGAAAGTTAAAGGGGGTAAGGATCAGGGGAATGAGGTGCATAAACAGTGAAATGATGTAGTCCCTAAGATCCGCGAGGGAGGGAATGCATCATGGGGTGAGAAAGTGTATCTGGAAAACAATTTGAGTTTGTATCTATGATTTGAATTCATATATTTTTTTTCCACAGTAACATAATTAATGTAGTGAGGTCTCCAATAATAGGGGTCTCAAAACATAGCTTTTCGTCAGGTACCGATTTTAAAGTCATGCGACACGAGCCAGTTAATTGAATCTAGTAACGATAATAACGAATCAAATGTCTGCCATTCGGAGCTGTGATTTTTCACACTCTTCATGAATACTTGTTATGCCTTTGCAAGTGTCGGCTGTCACAAATGTACGACCTAGCTTACGCCAACACAGGGGAGGTCTTCAAGTGCTACTCAACTGAACTCTGAGCGTCATCCCTAGGTCCAAACCAAACGAGCTAGCCAAATGGTCACTTTGACTTATACCAAGTTCCTAACGAATGTTTTTGTTCGCATGTGTCCCGAAACTCTTTCTTGGAGCATGAACATCCTACGAAGATCATTATGGGGAGGGGGGAGAAACATGTCAATGCTGGATGGAAGGTTGATGTTAGCAAAGCAGTTGTAAGGACGTAGAACTGGATCGATCACGAGGGACAAAGTATTAAAGGTCATTTAAGAACGAATTGAAGTTTTCGACTAATTTAGGGGCTTACTTGTTTTTGTTTTCTGGCGAACTTTATCGTATTATCATTTGTAGTCCTTTAGGTATTCATTAAACCATGCATTTGTCCAAACTACTATATTTTTTTATTTAAGGAGTGTACCCTGAAGGAAATTTGGTAATAAGAAAGAGTTTTGTCATAAAGCAGTCATACGCTTTTGGTCATTACCGTTTACGTACTTCTTCAGATCTTTGTTAACAAGGTGAACGACATGGTTTTTGGCGATCGAGGAAGATCATGGGTCTGCTGACCCAATTCTGTGCGAAGTGTGTGTGTGGAGCTATCGATATCGTGAATATCCGCATCGCTTATCTCTGCGCGAGTGAGTGGTACGAAAAGATAAGGGTGATAATCGAGTCGAGGGTCATGAGGGGGTGGTGCAGAAGTAGAGGGTCGAGAGCGACCGAAATGGCCGTGAGATACAGATCGAGTCATGAAGAATAGCAGAGATAAACTGGAACAAAACAAAATAAAAGTTTACATAGTAATTATTCTATTAGATGATTACTTACCCTACTCTATTGTTTGTAATTTTATTTGTTCATTTTCTTATTAGGGTTTTGGTATCGGAGAGGTCTTGGCATCGATGAAGCACTATCCTACGATCAATTCGATTTAACTCCTAGACCTACACTCACTCAGACCTAAGCGGATATCATGTATTGATTTTGTGCCTTCATATTCCATTGCGGTCGCAATAGACTTGCGTTTGTGCTGTTTTGCTTGGGCTTTGATCCAATTTGAGTTGGATTTAGCCCAAACAATATTTTTGACTTTACACTAACACCAATCTATAGTATAATTAATCATAATTGGTCTATTAACAATTATAATTAATTTACTTAAGTTTTATATGTATTCGTGTCCAAAATCTTAGTGAAATACGTATAATAGGGTTTTAATAATGAGGCGAGTCGGGTACCCGTGGATCCGACCTGTCCGAATCCACGGGTCCACGGGTATGGCAGGGCGGGTATGCACGGGTCCGAACCCAAAACCCCCAACCCGACCCGACCCGAGATAAACTCGGGCGGGTCGGGTCGGATCCGTCCAACTTTTCGAATTTTTTGAATTTTTTTGAATTTTTGAATTTTTTTGAATTTTTTGAATTTTTTTTATTTTTTTGAATTTTTTTCAAATTTTTGAATTTAAAACTGCACATTATTTTAATATATATAAATATTTTCGAATTTTTCTAAATTTTTGCACGGATCTACGGGTCGAGCACGGGAGTGTCTTGGGACGGGTCGGGCACGGGTTTGGGGGATTTGGGGCCAACTGACCCATGCTAGATCCGTGGATCCGAGATCCGGTCTTGTTCTTCGTTCAGCTTTAACGAATTGGGTCAGATCCGGGCACGGGCGGGTAGACCCGCCCGAATTTTTTTTAAACCCTAACGTATAATGCCACTGAATATCAGTTAATCACATTATTTGGCATATCCATATAATACTCCTCGTAATATTAGGTGACAATATGTGACACATAGTAATCATATAACACGTAGTCCAAATTTTATTTATTGGAATTGACGTCTCAATTCGAACAATCTCCCACATGAACAAGTGTGATCCATTTGAATACATGTGTTTGTGAATCTGCAGATTACTTTTACTTTTTTGTCTTTCTTTTTGTATTTCTTAATCAATTCGGTCCATCAGTTGTACCAATAATGGACTTAAGCGGTGTCGTCACATTTTCTGCATGGCTTACCCGACTAAAACCACAGTGCCAAATGCAACTGGATGACATGAATTAGATTCTGGTCATATAGTTCAGAAATTATACGAGAATGTGATTATATGTGCCTATTTTCGAATGGGTCATCGTTACTTTAGTGAGGTCAAAAACTTTAAAGAATGGAGGTGTGACTTGAACATAAATCACAACTTGTTGCAAATCACATAGAATATGTGTTTCCTCAAAATCAGACTCCTACATTTTTCACAAATCTTGCGAATACGAAGTCTGTAATGTCATATGTTCTATCTTTCAACCATTCTTTTAGACTACCAGATAACTTATTAATTTCCAGTATTATTGAGAAATGTAACTTGCATATATATATTACAACTTGTTGCAAATTAAATAGAACAAATATTTCCTCAAAATCAGGCTCCCACATTTTTCACAAACCTTGTGAATATGAAGCATGTACTATTGTATGTTCTATATTATAATCTCTCTTTTAGGAAACTTATATGAAAAATATTTCAACCATATTATGTTTCTAGTATTATCATGCATGGCTCCTTTATTGCCACAATATAACTTAAATGATCTCAACACTGAATTCATTAGAGTGACATTTTATGAGAACATGCATTTAATCCTGAAATCAGATTTGGTATGACCTCAAAAACTTTTCCAACATCTGACACTAGAGTATTATTTTTTGTTTGCTTTAAGTCCCTTTAAGATCTCGTAAAAGATCTTATAAATATCTTTATGCTAAGTATTTTCTTGAATATGTCGTTATATAGTACAATATCCTTATGGCCATATATCAACATATTTAATGCTTATAAGACATATATAAATACTTAGATTTTATTTCTTTTGATTTCGATCGGAGGGCATTAATCTTTATTCTTTAAGACATATTGTCTTTCTATTTTACTCCCACATAACTTGAACAATCTGATTTATCAACATTTGATTACATTACATTTTGATAGTACTTTTTTGAGACCCTTTAATTGCATAGATTTATTTTCTTTGTGTAACCTATAACCTTAATGAAAAATTCTTAAGTTGCATACTTTATATCTATTCAATACTTTAAACATGGTGCCATTAATCCTTTTAAAGAATCTATAAGGTAAATTTCTTTATAACTTATATATGAAGCCATTTACCGACAAATTTAACTTTATACTTTTGAACATTAGCATCTTAATCCGTATTGTTTCAAATTTTCATTTATACTATAACAAATTTAATACTTTAAGGTAATAAAGAAAATATTCAATATCGTCAGTAAGTGGTTTTATTTTCTATAAACAAGATAACTTATTTACTTTCTAGAGCGTATAACTATTTCTTTGGTCATGTTTTATAGAAGAACTTAAAAACACGACTTTATAGTTGCAATTCTGTTTACTCTTGTAAATTTTGGCATTTGCATAATATTTCTTTGAATATTTTCTCAACAGAGAAATTATCATTAAATAACACAAAAAAAATTTATTCCAAAATACCCACCAGCATACAATCAATATTATTGCAAGAAGCAATATGTCTATTTGGGTCAATTTTGGGTCATATATGTTATTTAATGTACTATTGAGTATTTAACTGAATTATCATCTAACAACACAAGGTTTCTCGTTGCAAAACACCCATGGGCTTATAGCCAATATCATTGCAAGAAGCAATGCATCTATTTGGGCTTGTTTTGGGTCTATGTGTCATTAATTGAGTCTCTTATTTGAGGTGGAGTTTGTCTATTGATAAAAGATTTATTTTTCGATATACAACGTTGATCAGATTGTGAATATGATCAGAACGAAGGTTCTAAATCATATCCTCACTGGTCTTGACTTGAATTAGAATAAAAGCCGAGCAAAGTCCTAGGATTTATTCTAATCCATGTCTCTCTTTTCAGAAAAAACATTTAATAGATTTTAGTAACATTCCGAGATTATTTTCGATATGTAACCTTGACCAGATTAAGAACATGATCAGAACGAAGGTCCTAAATCATATTTTCACTGGCCTTGACTCGAATTAGAATAAAAAGGCTGAGCAAAGGCCCAAGATTTATTATAATTCATGTCTTCTTTTTTGAAAATAATTTATGAATTTTATTAAAATCTCCAATCTTAAGAATATGTATCTTTAATGTCTAAAATCTTATCTTTTATCATATCTCTCCCCTCCCCAAACTCTATATCATCAAAGAATCAAATGTCTCAATTATTAGTGTACTATAGGTTTGTAATAATGTATTTAGAGGAACGTACTCAATTGACAACTTAATTTCCTTATGTTCAATTTGAACATCTTTAATAATTTATCATTATTAAAGAGTCTAACTTTATTTGAACATACCCATATACATTCAAATCATTCTTTTGGCTTAAGAAAGTTGTATTTAGTGAGTATTTAAAATATATTTTGCCTTATGCAGCAATATTTTAGACTTATTATCATAGATTTTATATGCACCTATAATTGCATCATTATATTTTCTTTTATTGCGAATAAAATTCAACAATATAAATGACACCATTCATTTCAAATCTATTATACAACATAATTCTTTGTTGGAATAATCAATTGGTGCAATTCAATTAGGGTATCAATTAATTAACCATTCCCTAATCTAATACAAATGCAATTCAATCAATCAAATAAATCGTTGCAACATGAATGAAATAATAAAAGAGCGAAAGCGTATTTTACTTACTTTCCATCTCCCCCAGTTGTCTCAGGTCTTTAGCTTAATCAATGGTCGAGATGTCTTGAATGAAGGAAGTGGCTTCACGTCGTGTTTCTCGAAGAGTCCTTTCAAATGTTCGGGGTCACCTTTCTTTTCTTTGACGATCACAAAATTTTCGACAGAGTACTAACACTTAATGGATAGTGTGTAGGTGGCTATGCACAACTCATGTGCCCTATCAACAGTCAAAACATGCCATACAGTAGGTCTCTTGCAGCCGTAATGAATCTTATTACGGTCGCAATAAACTTGGCAATTCTAGACTTGACAACTTCCTATCTTTCCCTACTGTATTACGACTGTTGTGAATCTTATTGCGGCCGCAATAGATCTCCTTTTGTGTTGTTTTTCTTGGGCTTTGATCCAAAACAAATTGGGTTTGGCCAAATAATATTTCTGACTTTACACTAAGACCCATATATACATTAATTGATCATAATCAGTCCATCAATAATTATAATTAATTTGGTTAAGTTTCATATGCATTCGTGCCAAAATCTTGATGAAATACGTATAATATCTTGAATATTAATTAATCATCTTTAACGACATTTTCACATGTTACTTCTTGTAACATTAACGACTATACATGATATGTTGTAATCATATAACATGTAGTCTAAATTTATTTTATTGAAATTGATGTCTCAATTCCAAAATCTTTAGCTTACGTGTAATCATATAACATGCAGCGACTATACACTAACTCCCAACCCAACCTTTTTCGTGGCCCCATACATAGTGACAGAAGGAAGGAACTGTAACATAATTGAACAAAAGGCACTACTGATTCGATGTCTATAGCGATCTACATAGTAACGTTGGAGCCTTAACCTAGATGATATTGAATCCCAAAGGAGAGGGAATCCAATGGTGAAAAGTCGCTGAAGCGGTGGTTGATACATCTCATTCAAGAGTAAAAGTTGCACCTCTTAATTTGTCCCTTTGGCATATGCTTCACCTACTTAATGCGTAAAGTTTTATTTTTCCTGTTTTGTTTTAATTATGTTAAACTTTTCTTTTTGCCCTTTTTACCAGATTTTTATGAGCCTCAGGAGTATCTGTCCTTTTTTTTTGAGGAAACAGGAGTATCTGTCCTTGTAACAAATTGTGATGTAGAGCACTTTTACATTACATATTGACCCCTCTTATATATCCCTTTTATTATTCCGATGTAGGCAACATTATTGCATTTCAATGTACATGGTGTATAGCTTGGTGCCATATCTAGTGCTTAGTGGCTATCAGTATTGTGCCTTAGGAAGCAAAAGGGGTCTGATCGATGCCTTTTAACGGGCTTACAAGTCCCGGTGCAATGAGCAATACAGCCACTTGATTTAATTATGGGAGTTGAGTGTTGATTGACTGATTTGCGCTTAATTATCAGTATGCTGATTTGAGATTTCAATAGATCGGCATGCCCGTATTATCCATCAGGCCTTATTTATTTGCTCGTGACAAATAGATATGCATGTATTTTAAACATTCTAAGTGTTGTGAAATCAACCTTTTGTCACCAAGTTGAAAGATAATCAGACAGTACTTCTTATCTGACATGTTTGTTTATCTAGCTAATAACTATATATACAGTATAAATTAATTCCCTGCTGGTTCATTAACAGATTTGAGATTCTCTAGAAGATCTTGAATTAATCAAGTTCTATCACGTACCGCCCATCAGGCCATATTTATTTGCTTGTGCCATATCTAAGTATCACTTTGTTCATCACAAATTGATACTTCGAACTTAATTTCCTAAGTTATTAATTGAACTTTTACCTCCAAATAAGGTCGTGTTATAAGATAATAATTAAGCTACTTAGTTTTTATTTTGAATGCTTGTATGTCTAATTACTTTTTATATATATATACAGTATAGATTCCCTGCTAATTTTGATCTAATTAAATATCTATATTTGTTTCTCTAGAGATACACAGTACAGTATAGGTTTCTTACACAAATCAAACTCTATTGAGATATGTAATTTTGTACTTGGATAATAATATAATATTGTTTAATCAGAAACAAACTGTTTTATGGCAGTACTGCTTTTATAGTTTTCTACTAGACTTCAGTCTGTGTTTGCCACAGAAAATCAGAATTGTAATTCAAGAAGCTGCTGATGAGACCAATAGAAAAGATAATTACTGCATGAAGGATGTTGTTGGTACAAGATAATATTATTATTATATCTCTGATTCTACACGAATGTTGCGAGATTAATTAGCATCTTGTAATAGAAAAATCAGAGATAAGAGTCAATTCCCGGGATAAAATTGCATCTTTACTGTATGGTCGATTAGACTTCACAAATTATAGAACGACAGAGAGTTATTTGGTTATTTAATTAGCAACCGCAAATTGGAATGAATAAATAAAAGGGTGATGTTCATGTTAGTGTGCGATTTTATTCATCAGGCGTGGGAGGCATTTTTCACCAGTAATATTTCTTGTGCGCCTTTCAAAATTCGTACATATTACCTTTTTTATTTGCATTGCAATATCATGCCACGTGGATGGAGCAGACTCGTTCTTTATGCAAATAAAAATTGTTCAAGGTGCTGTGAAACCCCTTTTGTCCTAAAATGGTCTAATTATTATTATTCTCATTAATTTTGAGTGGCATGTGTGCATGAAAGACTGAAATAAATGTGATATTTATGTAATCAGTTAATCGATCGAGTAGAAAATTGTTGACTACAAGATATATATATATATATATATATATATATTGTGTAACCTGTTAATCAATAGGAGAACCAAATTAGTTAGAAGCTGAAGCTGAAGCTGAAGCTTTTTTGTTCTTTGTGCACCGAATAAGTAAACGTAAGATGTCATGAATTGATGCAAATTCATCATATAAAAAATGAAACCAAAGTACTGCGAAGATATTAACGGGCTTTTATGGTAGTAGATACGGCCTATTAAATTAATTAAAATAACCTCCTCCTCTTTCATCTTTGTCCCTCTATGTTGGGCTTTCAATGAATCTAGTACAGATATGGCCAGAGTAAAGCAGATAACTATATATCGAATATGGAAACTCAAATCTCCAAAAAATCAAAATGGTCGGGATTCAATTTCTGAAATACTATCCTCTACAATTTATGAACAGTACATATACTTTAACATTTTTTTCAAGTTTTGAGGTATACAAATAAATATTGCGTAAAATTGTCCCAGCATTGATATTACTTGAGGTTGTCAGATTCAATCGTTAGAATTAGAGTTGAAGCTTAAAACACAAAATTAAAATCAATTATCAAGGCGGAAGCGTTTTCAATCAACAATTTCAAATTAAAGTTTTTAGATTTTAATCACCTAACCAAGAATTTAAGCAAGCAAGTTCTTGAAAGTAATATAGCAAACCACAAATCAACAAAAAACAAAGTAATAAAGAGTGAGAGCAAGAGAGAGAGAGAGCAAAAGCAATCGAGAGAACAAAGAGAATACGCTATGTAACGTGGTTCGGCCTATCAATCAACTAGGCCTACGTCCACGGGTCTCCCAGAATCAAATCATCCTTCCGGGCCGATTTCAATATAAAAACAAGTGTTATTTACAAAGTGCAGAGTCGATCTTTGACTTCTTCTAAACAAACAATTCAATCTTCGTCTCCTAGACCAATATATGGGGCAACACCACACTACACGATTAAATGTCTAATTGACAAAACAATATAGGACAAAAGATGCACCATTTGACAACACAAATTTGGTACACCAAATGCTAAAATTTAACTAAGGGTTTGTTCTCGGATTGACAATAAGACAATAGATGCTATCCTAATGCTCTCTAGTTTAGGTAACTGAAGGAGAATTGAATTAGACTCTTTTATGTGCTGAATTTGATGCTTTGAATCTTGTGGGGGTGTTTGATACCATGTTGATTCGTCTCTGCTTCATTTATATAGGCTAAGCACTTCCTGGGATCTTGAAACATCCAAATTCACCTTTAGCATTACAGAAATGCCATAACGGTTTGGCTGACTGTTATAACAAGTTGGCACTTTTTCAGAAATGTCCTTCTTCTCTTATGCAGATGTCCTGTGGGCCAACTCCAGTAGGAACCCATTATAATGCTATGGAAATCCGTTATAACGAGTTGGAAAGCGTTGTAACACCTTGGGCAAGCATTATATTAACGTTGTGCTCACCATTTCCCATCTTATGCACCGCCTCTCTCCTCTTGACCCATTGTAACGGGCTAGGCACCCGTTACGACAGGATCTTGACCCGTTGTGACGGATTGTGAAGCGTTATGGTAACGTTGTGCTCTATTTGGCACTGTAAAGCCATTCCTTCATGTCTTGAGCATGTCTTGACTTGTCTAGAGTATTTTTGAACATTGCTTGAGCATGTGTGACATCAATGTGTACCTGTTTCAACCTGCATCTTCATCAAAATTCATGTGCAAGTTTAATACTTATTTGTTTTGCAAATTGTCAAACAATAGATGAGTTTAATCCAACATACTCTCCCTTTTGGCATTTTGCAAAACCATTTAAGATGTGCATATCAAATGATGCACATCAACATTTCTCTCCCTTTTTGCAAATAATGGCAAAAAGCTCAACAAACAAGCTCTCCCTGAATTTAATACATATAATCATACAAGTCAAGTTTTTATATTTCTTGCCCTTAATGAAACAAAGTTTTCAAATGTAGCATAATTCATTAAGTTCAAACAAGACTTTCCAATTAAGAGTAAGGGGAGTGAAATGTAATTCATCAATAGACATATATCAAGACAAACATCAAGTTTGATTAAAATATCTAATGGAAACCATAACAACATTGATAATAAAACAATGCATACAAAATATGATAATCACAATACATGAACCAGCAATGATATGAACTAGTAATGACATGAACTAGTAAAGTCTAACCAAACATGATTTTAATGGAGCATAGCTAAAAAAATTATTATATGTATATCCTAGTTCTTGCCTTCTTTTCTATTTTCTTCTTCAACTTCATTCTTCTTTGATGGATGATAATTTCAAGGAGTTGGAATCATGGGATTAGCCTCATCCTTGTCATCAAGCATTGTTATCATGGATATGTGATGTATTTGTTGAGAGAGGTGTCGAAAACCTTTCGTGATTTGTGGAAAAAGATTGGGATTAACTTCAGAATTTTCTCCTTGTTCATGTTTAACTTCAGCTACAATAACCTCTGACTCCTTTTTGTTTATTGAGTTGTTGGTTTCGGATGAGTTTGGTAAAGCCATTTGAAGAATAATAGTGAATATTACTTATGATGTAGCTTAGAGTTTGAGAAAGAAAGCTTTGGTACTTGTAGGCTTTTGTTGAGTAGGAATTTCTCATAATCTTGATAGAAGAGATAAGAGATTTGATTTGAATTGAATTGTAAGATGATGAAGTTTATTTAGCAGAATAGGGGATCGTTACAGGAACTCGTTATAATAGGTCCCTCATCCATTACAACGGTATCTCAGCTGTTGTAACGAGTCCCTTTCCTTCTGTGTAACGTCAGCCACATTTATACTTTTAACGACTAGTTTTAATTGCTTCAACGGCTAGTTTTTGGTCTGCTAACCGATTATAATGACTTCTCATCCGTTATAATGGGTTCCTGACACGTTTCAATGCTTCTTTGTAATGCTAGGATTATTTTTGCAATTTAATTCAGTTAAAATTTCCTGCTATGCTCCAAAAAATTTCTTTAATATTTATAGGACTCAGTTTAGCTGTCATATGATGCTCATGCTAATGCAAATACTCAGATAAAATTGTGACTTGAATATAAAGATCAATTAAGATTCACAAAATATATAATTCAATCAAAACGAGTCGTTGAATTATACATTTTGCTACATGACTCCCCTTAAACTAATTTACAAAATGAGAATCAAACTGAAGAAGTTTAGTGAATCTCTAGACAATGAATTTGGTACTACTTGTGCTAGGAAGTTCAAGTGGTTCCACAAATTTATCTTTCCTAAAATGAAAAAAACGTTCATGATGTTCAAATATGAAACAAAACGAGCAAAAGTTTGTCTTAGAGTTAAGGTTGCTATGATCATTATTGTTATTGTTATTTGGTTTTCAATAACTCATCACTAATCTATATTTATCATGAAAGTTTCTTATGTTCCTCGGATGAGATATTGATTAACTATTCATATTAAATATCTTATTTTGAAAGTTGCTATAAAAAATTTATGATTATTCATTGCATTTTTTAGGGTTAGGTCTTGGTTGAATAACATTTACAAATCTTTTTCTTAATTATTGCCAAGTATCTTATTCTCGTGAAGCTCATGAAGTCTATCATACCTATCCTTAACATAAAGCTTTGGTGGTTGAGCTTTATGTTGATTGGTAATCCTATAATCATTTCTAACTCGAGATTTGTGTACCACAATTCTAGAATTAGGTTTGGTAAACATGGTCTTCTTATTGTATCTTTTATCATACTTGTAGGCATGATTCTTAGCTTGAATATGCTTGTCATTAGTCTTAGATTTCTTTTCAATTCTAGGATGTTTTCTTTTACAAATCCAAGACATACAGACAACAAAATGGTTGACTTCTCCCAAAGGAGGATTAACTTTTAAATAAGTTGTTGAGTACATAAAGAAGGTGTATAAAGAAAAAACAATGACACACTTTATGAAAAGCATTGGGGCTTGTTGCACCTGATCCGTCTGTTACCCACCTCGTCCACTTGACTGACTTGTCATTAGTACGTGGATATGTCATCTAGACCAAAGTCATAAAGACAAAAAGATTCATTAGAGATTACTTTATACACAACATCAAAATACATTAAGTTTCCTTAATTGCATCCAAATGTGCATCATGATGGATAGTATTTTGATTTAATTATGAAATCAATGGAGAAATTAGAGCTATCAAGATCTTTAGATAGATTTTAGAATTATGATTAAGGATTAACCGTGACACTTAATTTCATGATTAGACACATATTTTAATTAGGCTTAGAGTTGTCATTTATATTGCATGACATAAATGACAAAGATGACAATCGTTAGGTATCATGTAATCATTAATCAGCCCAAAGGAAGATGATGATTATCGTGATGGTTGATTGTCATGATGGTTGATTGTTTGCATAAAAAGAGTAATAAGTGTGGTGATGATTATTAGTGTTCATGTGATCAATTTTCCAGCCCAAAGAAAGAATAATTGATTGTGTAATAGTTTATTCTCGACACTTAATTACTATCATAAGATATATATATATATATAGTAGATGATATCATTCAAAGATGGATCATTAAAGGAATTAAATATCTTGTTAGAAAATAGAGATAAAATAAAAGGCCTTTAGTTAAAATAATATGTGAAAATCGTGCAGTTTAATATTTCTTTTGTTCGCTAAATTGGAAATAACATTGCTTAAAGTTACATTGATAAGAAAAATGATATATGATCATAATTTTCTTCCAACTAAAACAATAAACTTTAATTCATCATGAAATAAAGTGAGAAGTAATTGGAAAATAAATGATCAACTCTTTAAAATGTGAATCTATAATTGAAAATTAAGAGACAATATTAAAGAAAAGATCAAAATTACTAAAGAAATACTTTTTTAAACATGCTTAGATTAAGAATAAGAAGCTGCATAAGAGATATTCTTAACAAAATTCATTTAGATAAAATAAGAAAGCTAAATGATCTAATTAACAAGATAATAAGTATGCTGCAGAAAAGTTTGAAAGTTGGTTTGATATTGTAGAAGTTAACTTTACAAAATTATGTATTATTATTGAAATGAAGGCACTAAATTCACTTTGAAAATTGAATTTTTTAATCTTTGTGATATACATAAAATATCATCCTTTAAAAAATAAAGTTTGGTAAATTTTTTATTTGAATTCTAGAAAACTTAATATTTAAGTTGTATCATATTAAAATTTATATACAATACTTCTAATTGTAATGATGAATTATAATTTTTTAATAATATATCACAATATTTTTTCTATTTCTAATTAAGACAAGTGTTAAGGTTGCTTAATTGCCAGCAAGGCAAATATTTCTTGGTAATCAATATCATATATTTGGGTATAATCTTTGGCAACTAATCTTTGTTTATACCATTCGATGGTACAATCACTATATTATTTTATTTCATAAATCCATTTGCAACTAACGAGTTTTTTATCCTTAGGTAATTGTACAATTAACCAAGTATCATTTTTTTCAAGAGCGGTCAATTCTTCTTTCATAGCTTTATTTCAAATGTCATGTTTTTTTGCTTCTTCAAAACACTATGGTTCCTCTATTTTTCCATAGATAAAGGTATTATGAAATTTTGAGGTACTTGTATAAGTAATATAATTTTCAATAGAGTATTAGACTTGGTAGGTTACGAAGTCTCGATCTATGATTCATTTTCTCGAAATTTTGAAAATAAGTTACATCTTGAGAGACAAAAAACATATATTAGTACGATCATAACATTTATATTCCTTTCTGCTTGAAGAATATTCAAGAAAATAGTTTTTATAGCGGTTTTGTTTAATATATCAATTCTTTGTGTGAACAAAACAAGTGCTTGGGAAAAAAAAAATCCAGAAAACAAGATCAAGTTATCACTTTTTTCTTTTTTTTTTCTTGGTATCCAAGTTGCTGACTTGCTGATGTATTAAGAAACCGATATATAGCTTATTGTACTGTGTATGTCTAGTGCTGCCTTTCGTATCATATTTTCCATTTTGTTTGTCAAGCCTAATTGTTGATAAAGAAGGCAAAAACCGAAAATTGCAATGGCCTAGACAATAAATCAAGGATGAATGTGCAAGCTGGTGATTGAAATAATAGCAACGGATCCTTGTTGATCCAGTAAAATAAGTTATTGCATTTCCATACGAGTTCTGATCAAGTAATTACATATTTATGAGGTATAATGGGTAGCATTTGTTTCTGAAGTAATTACGTAATTAAGAGGTATAATGGGTAGCCAGCCCATTACTTTTCTTGATTACTTAATTGGAAAAGAAATTTTATTTAATGAAATAAATTTCAAAAATCTCAAAAATCTCAAAAACATAAAAATAGAAATTTATAAAATTTCTAACAAGGAATGGTTCGAAATAATGCGGTACTGTAGAGAATGTGTACAGTCAAATCCTCCCATCCCAGCCCAGATTCCCAGATTTGCAATTATTTCATTTTTCCTTAATAAGGACTACTCAAGCTCTCACTTCGTTTCCTGCACAAGGAAAGATGGCATTTGGAAATTTGCCATGATGTCTTCCAGTTGTACTTTGGTCCTTGTTGCCATCCTATATATTGTTACTGGTTAGGACTTGGAGTAACGGTTAATTGGCCTAGCTTATGTGCTCATCTTTAATTGACAAAAACACCCACAAAAAAAGCAGTGCATTTCCATGTTATCCGGTGAGAAATTATCATGGTAAGGGCTGGTTGTTCCAATGCCGCTTTTAGACCCCAATTCATCGCTGAATTACAACCTGCTGATCTTGATAAGCTGGTACTTTCTTGCTTTCGTCTATCTTTTTTTTTGTTTCCTTCTTTTGGTTTATGATACAGCATATAGAACAGGTTTCTATGTAATCTTCGATGACTCTTATGAAATATTAGTACATACAATTGTTCTGCTGCGGTTTTGGAAGTTAATCAGGACATTTATATAATAACATCATCACTAAGACCTTGACCCTTAAACCTTCTTTGTCATATTATATAAATTCACAGTAATTTTTTACATAACAAGATTTGAAGTAACATAAAATTTAATTTGTATTGTATTGTATTGTGCAATTGCTAAACTTCTTTCTTCAAAGAAAAACCCAAGTCTTTTTGTTTTACTACTGAAGAAGTTTATTTATTAACAGAGAAATTAATACCCTGTATAGTCGAAAATCTCGGGAACAAACAACTCCATTAAAATAATTGAAACGTTTTGATCCTGTTACGATCCAACTACCAGTTCTAGGTTCCACAATAGCTTTGCTTGTGAACACAACAGCAAGTATGCAAATGCAACTTTTGTTCTTCTTTTTCAGTACATTCTATCAGGTCAAGCCTTTAAAACAAATAAACCAAACCTATTTTCTTCTTTCAGAAAATTCCGTCAGAATTCATGATGCTTATGGAAGACCAAGATAAGAGTCGTTTGGTTGCCAGCGTTTTGAGCCCTCTAGGTAAAGCCTGGATAATCATGTTAATCAAGGATCACTCAGATACCTTTTTCAAAGGAGGTTGGCCTGAGTTCTCCAAATTTCACAAATTGGAGGTGGGTTTCAAGCTGGTGTTTCGGTATGAAGGCAACATGGTTTTCACTGTGAAGGTGTTTAATTTGAGTGGATGCCGGAAGAATTACCATCAAGACGCACCAGCTATTCTCAGGATAACAGGACTTGACGATTCAGGAGAGAAATCTCGTGGTAAATATGCAAGTGTTACGAAAGGCAATTACCAATCTATTTCTCTTTATCATCACAATATTTATTTTATCTTAATTGAAGTTTCGTTTGAGAATAATTAGACTTCTATCCCCTTACTATTGCCATTATTTTTAAATAAATCCATCTTTAAATGAAGCAAGACAAGAATGAGATCTTATAGTGCCAACCCATTTTAAGGGTCTGATACAATTATGTTTGTTCCTTTTTTTTTTTTGTGAAGTACAACCCCTGGTAAACTCACTCTTCCCAAATTTTATGATCCAAATCTTTGCAGTGTGCAAAAGAATTCCAGAAATAAAAAAAGAATAATAGATAAATGATAAATCCAATAAAGAGAACACTGGTATTTTTATGCAATCCATACATATCTCTAAAACTGTGTTACTTTTAGTTGAACTTAATTTTCTCTTTAGCAGCAGTGTCATCTTCAGGCATACAAGCAAAAAGAAAGCATGACCTGGTGATGGAGAAGGAGATACCATGTCATGATGACTCCAATATCCGAGATGAACTCGGGACAACACCGAAGTCCTATGTCAAAAAGAAAGTGAATAGAAATGTCATTTCTACTACTCATCTAACTCATGAAACAAGAATGAGTCATTACAACATCTATAACTTCCTGGTAATAAATTGTTTCGTTTCACTTCCATATTTTTAATTAGGCAAAATTTTCAGGTTTTGAAACCCTCAAATTTTGAATCCACTAGACAGCACTGGTTGCTGCTTCAACTAGAGACTAAGATTCAGGACGGCATATGAAAGGCACATAACAAGTTAAAAGTAATATTATTGATTGAAAGGTCTTAATTGTACTTTGAAGTTTCAAACAAAAAGCATCTAATAAAATACTAGATTTATTAATCATAGATCGGAGCTAGTTGATACAAAAAGCATCTAATATGTTCTTTCTGGTACTAATGGCCCTTTTACTTTATCGTGGTAATTTTACATTAAAATTGTACTCTAATGAAACCATATGTCTATTCTCCTCATTCTAATTATAAATTCTCTTCATTATTTCAGCCTCTTCCGAAAAAATTCGGCTCAGTACCTCCATATAATTTGGAGAAAGGAGAGGTTACAGTCAAGAATGAGAAACAAGAAAGCTGGAAGATACAGTTTAACACTGTGTCTGCCTACAACAACCTTTGCAGGGGATGGAAAGAATTCTGTTGGAAGAGTGGCATAGAAACTGGTGATAAATGCACACTTAAGATCATAGCCAAAAATGAAATACTGGTCTGTGTCTCTAAGGCAGATAAAACTGTGGAAACAATCGATGTTGAATCATCTGTGTAAATTGTGATTCAGCTCAGATGAGTGAAATTGTCTTGTACCAAAGACTGGTACTTAGTTAATTTTAATTAGATAGTAGGTTGAAGTGATTCTTGTTACCGAATCGGAAGTCGATACCGTAGCAGAAAAATCTGGACATGCACATCAAGTCTGACGTCATCAGTTTGCTTGCTATCGTTGCGATTTTGGTTGGGAGAAATTTCAAAAGTCGAGATCAAGTGCTATTTTGTTCTTTATTTTTCCAGTTTGTTGCTGATGCATTATGAACTAATAAAGTAACTTATTGTACTGGGTACACCTAGTGCTATTTCTTTTGTTTATTTTTGTCAGTTAGCTTGTCTAAGTTTCATTTCATTAAAGAAGGCATGAACTTTTGCTCTTCTAGCCAGCTCTGATCAATTAATTAGTTAAATACCCTTTTTGTTAAATTAATAACTGTAGACGCCTCTAATCGAAGAGTTTTATCATTAAAAAAAATAATGAGAACACTTTTAAATGATAAGACAAAACCAATAATTCATGACTTTTCGACAAAAATAAACAATGAGAGGGAAGCAAATCGACTGGTAAAAGTTGGAAGTGATGTATCATAACTAGATAGTCTCAAAATTAAATTATATTTATAGAGTATAGATAGCATTAAATTAATAATGATGTGCATGGTCGCGCTATCTAGCGTAGTGGTAGGGGCAGTCGCTTACGGAAGATGTCGAAAGATCAGATTCCGCTGAGAGAAAAATTTGTGAGAATTTGTAATTAATGAATATCTTAAGAGAATTGAATGTTGGACTAAGAGAGTCTTTATAAAAAAATATTGATGTGCATGAATGGAATTTAAGCGAAAAAAGGCGCGCGGCTTAGTAAGCAATGTGTAACGAGATGCTTAACATAAAAGATGATCAGGCTAGGAGGCGTTTTCTCTTGTTGCCATCGCTGACTAATTAGTAATAATTATATTATTTCGTGATATTCTGCAGATCAACATATCAATTTTTTTAAGTTAAAAGAAAAGATCACGTAATTTATATTAGTTGTACAACTTGTTTGCAATGGATGGCTGCCGTAATTGTACTGGCAAAAAGATGAGAGAACCGTACTGCTCTGCCAAGAATATGCCATCACTATCCGTTTAAACTCCCATCTATCAACCCAAACTTAAAACTAAAAAAAAGGGATACAAACCCTGTCCTCTACAATTATCCCTTAATTGTTGACAAATTGATTGTGCTGATTTTCTTATTACTAAAGATTACATATGATCTGTTTGATTTATTGAGAAAATCAGCCTCCAAAGTTTTAGTGCCATACTGTTACATTGAAGTTTCAAATAATTATTTTCCAAACTTCCTGATAATAGAACAAATTGATTGAATAGATCATTAATTTCAACTTTATATGAGTATGCATTAAGACGGTTCAAATTTTGACAATTCCGTTTCCTCTCTTCATAGTTGTTAAAATGTGATTTAACTATATATAATTGATTAAGATAATATGAAATCCATCTAACGCTACAATTTTTAAATATAAATACAAATAAGTAAGTTGGTATTTTCGGTACTAGCTAGTGACTATATATTTGCAATTGCATAGTTTACAATTGGATGGAGATGACAGTTGTGGATATGAATTCCAAGCCAATCCTCAGTGTGTCCCCTTCCGTCTATAAATCTTCAGTTCAGCTACTCTGCTTTTCCCACCAATGCACTACTAAAGGAAAATAAAAGAGATAGAGAGATGGCCCCTGAGAGTATTTGGAGATCATCAGCTCCATATTTGTTACTAAGCATCGCAATCATCATGGGTGTAATTGCAGTTGCACTGATAATGCTAATTTGCACGAACCGCAAGTCGTCAAATGGAGACTCCAATTCTTCAACTGAGAAGGCTGTTCAAGTTTCGACTGATTCGGGTCCCCATATTGTCGTCATTATGGCCGGAGACGACACACCGTCTTTTGTTGCGAAGCCTGTTTCCGTTTCGTAAGGATCGATTAGCAAGAGACTAACTCTTTTTTTTTAAGCGTTATCAGTCGGTTAGTCCACAATTACTGGATTACAGTAGCAATTGACAGAACGAGCAAAATGTGATATAAATTTTGCTTTTGTTTTGCTTGTTTTGCATGCCCAATTTTGTTCTGGTGCGGTGTGATTGACTGATTGTGATAATTTATTTTCCTGATAAAAGTGCAACAACCATTTCTTTTAGTTTATGTTCTCGTTTTAATAATTATTAATTATTGCGACATCATTACGGATGGATAAATAAAATTTTCTTCCAACTGTGCTTAGTTGCCTACGCATGCACCAAGTGTTCATGGAATGCATGTTTACTCTCATAAAGTAAAGATCACTATTCACTATTAATTGTTCAGTGAAACAGGATCCGTTGTTGCCAGTATTATTTTTATACAAAAGGTGGTGGGTGGTGACGTCGTCGATCTATTCTTAGGACAAAGGTCAAAGGTGGTTGATTGTATTGTCATTTGTTTCGTAAAAATTATGAAAATATATTTAATATATATTTAGTAATAAGGAACAGCATTAATTACATGGTGAGACTCCTATAGTCCTTCTTGCAGATGCGGATCAATTAAATGAAGCAATGGACTTTTCTTTCCTCTGTTATACATGACGGATCAATTTTTTGTGTTACATTTTTTTCTTTGTGACAGAGAAATGATGAAACGAATCGAGCTCAGGGATGAATTGGCATCACGTTCTTTCTTTCCAAAAGCTCATTCTGATTGATGCCTTACAATTTTAAAATTAAAAGATGTATCATGTATGTCTGTATGTGATATGTCCACATCTAAATTCTTTTACTAACAAACAGAGATCTAACAAGAGAGAAAAACAGAGTAAAAGTTATGTATGATTTTAATTTCGGCAAGATTAATTCTTGATGAGGTTAATTAAAATATCAGTTAAATTGAATTCAAACTATAAATCAAATAGTTAGTTTATTATCTGAAAGTTATTTAACTAATTTTTGCATTAAGCTCATAAAAAATCTTAATGAATTCGAAATCCTTGGATATTCCAAAGCATATCTTGTATACATTCATATTCAGTCCTTTATTTGGATCGTCATTTGCCAAGGACGAATTTGAGAATGTCTTTTAATTTTAATATCTTTTGTTGGAAGCGGCGCTGCGAAGTAGAAAAATATTTTGAGAATGGTCTAAATATCTTTTAACAAACTTTAATTTGAACTTTTTTGTAAAACCTTAACATGCTTCATGCTTGGGACCTAGACCCAATTTCTGTTACTTTCTGTGGGCAAATTTCCCATCTCATCCGACGTACAGATTATTAAAAAAAAATGGTGTATATGCAATTATTATTTACACAAGTATATTATTTTCAAATTTTGCAAGGGTGTCCAGTGAATATTTTTGTCTAATCTCTAAAATAGTTGTATTTGCGGCAAATAGACATTGTTAGGGAAGACTTTCAATGATGGTTCCCACCGAGGAAAAATGAGAGGGAGAGAGAAAAAGGACCAAAGAATATCCATAGAACATGACAGAACTTTAATTTAGTGCATAGAAATAAAAGAGCAATTAATTAAGTGCCTAGTTGCTTTGTCCTTTTTTCATATATATATCTCTTATTTTGAAGTTTAGTTTTGAAACCAAAATATATATTTAATGTGTACAAATTAAAGTAACATTTATTTATTTATTTAAATATTAAACGAGTATTTGATGGGGACAACTAATATTTATTTTTAAAAATATAGCTAGAAACCTCTAAAAATCACGAAATTTGATTTCCTACAAGATTTTGATATAAATAATTTATTGAGCAACTTAAATTTAAATTTTGACCAAAAAAGTTGGCTAATGTGAAACTTTTGCACTTCGATCGAAGTGCAAACGTTTTCACATTAGCCATACTCTCTCTCTCTCTCTCTCTCTATATATATATATATATATATATGTGTGTGTGTGTGTGTGAGTTTTAAGTATTACTGTAAAAAAGTTTTTTCACAACTCGTTTAATTATTATAGTAAAAATAAAATTGGGTTGTTTCATAAGACCATTTAAAAATAAAATTATGTTGTTCAAAATCAGCAACATGATATATTTGCAAATAGTCAAACTTTCTTTTGATTATATATTACGAATGGACATTTCTGCAAAAATTTCTATCAAATTAGTCAATTTCGCAATAAATGCAAAAGCTGGCAGCAACATTTTTTTAATTTTCAAAATATTTTATAGCGGGTCTTCAGTGAGACCCGCTATAATAGGGGTCTTCAGTGAGACCCGCTATAATAGGGGTCTTTTATAGTAGATTTTATCCTAAATGCCGCTATAATAGAGGTCTTTTATAGCGGAGCTGTTCCAAGATTCGCTATAATATGTCTATTTTATAGCGGTGAGATGTTAAGGTCCGCTATTAAAGGTCATCTTTAATAGCAGAGTTTATCAACCTTTAACAGCCCCCCCTTGGTCCGCTATAAAAGGTTGTTTTAGCCCGTTATAAAATCTCATTATTGTAGTAGTGCATTATTTATTCATTTCATAATTAACAATTTATAAAAACATCCTTTCCTAAACAAAAGATTGATATATCTAAATATTAGTGTCAGATTCAAGAAAACATAAAAATATTAATTTCAACAATTTTATCATATCATTTTTTTGGTGTAGATCTTTTATTTATTTATTGCTCGCAGGCTTACAATACACACTCACAAACAAATCATAAAATAAACTTGAAAAAAACCCTCCTAAAAGAAGCCTCTAGCGGGACTTGAATCACAGACCTCCTCATAGAGGTCTTGTGCGTCACCACTACACTAGGTAGGACTTAGCTTTTTTTTTTTTTTGGTGCAGATCTAAAAGACACCCAAACTATTACCCTAGACTATGTGAAGCGATTTGTCCAGCTGAAGCAATCTCCCTTAAATTGGTATCAGAATGTACTAGAACTGGTACCAGCATTTCATTTGGTAAACTTGAGCTACCAATAGCCACTTATCGATTGCTATTAGCTCTCAACAATACAAGTACCCATAGGCAGGGGCAGATCTGTTATTAGGCAAGCCCAGGCAAGTGCCTGTGCTTGATTTTCAGAAAACAATTTTCTATCACTACTATATTTTCTAAAGCCTCAAATTTCGCAACCCATAATATAGAAGTGCCTGGGCTTGGTTTTGTTTTGTGCCTGGACTTACGTATCTTCATCTTCATCGTTTTGTTTCCTCTCCCGTCTCACCTCGACTTCACTCGCGAATTGCGATCCGACAGGGTTTAGGCTGTGGCCTGTGGCGACTTTCTCCCGTCTCGGTCTCGCCTCCAACTCGCGATTCTCTCCCGTCTCGCCAACTCACTCAATCACTCGGCTGTGGCGACTGGCGATTCTCTCCCGTCTCGCCTCGAATTCACTCGCAAATTGCGATTTGGCAGTGGCGACTCCAACTCTCCAAGTGCGAAGTCTCCAAGGCTCCAACAACCAACAAGAACAGGAAGCACACTATACTGGCGCACTGCTTTTTGGTGTCTTTTCTGCTTCACAAATCACTCGTACTAGTTAGTCAGTTACGACTTACCAGTAGCAGTATACCACAAATCAACTGCCCATAGGTGCGACTTAGTATCTTAAATTCTTAATCATTTCATTTATTTTCTTTTCATTTGAAGGGAAGACTGACAACATATAAATGGTTGATTTGTTGGTGCTTCAGTGTGCATCCTTCTGATAGAAGAAATATAGTTCCTTACAATAGATTGCTTTAAAAGGTTAAATTTTTTTTTTTCGATGAGAATGGAGAAGTGTTCATTCACAAAATTCTTAGCTTACAACATTGCTATCTAAAAATAAACTAAGATGCAAACTCCTCTCAGGGCTTACAATTATTTTTAGCTCAGAGCTTTCAGTGTTTTCATTTATCGCCTCCTTAGCCATAATGTCAGCACACGTATTTGCTTCTCTCGGTATAGCCTTAAACTTCAAACTCCAATGCCTCTTTGTCATGCCAATAATCTCCTTGACTAATTGGTGAGCAAAATCATGTTCTCTGCTTTGGTTCTCATTTTCAATTGCCTGAATAGCCTCCCAGGAGTCAGATTCCACTTCAATTTTGCGATGGTTCTCATTCCACGCAAGTCTTAGACCAGTCACTATATCCCATAGTTCAGCCATTAGTGCTGAGCAAATTCCAGAGAGAAACTAATGGCTGGTAAACCAAGGTATTTGAAGGACCCATTAACCCCAGAATACCTTGGCCTTGTACCAAAGGTAAACCAAGGTATTTTCCCAGGCAATCAGTTTTGGTGAATCCCAATTTTCGAGCCAGTCTTTGTTGTGTTGCAGCACTAAGGTTAGCCGAGAAAAGAACTCTTGTCTTTTGAGCACTGACTTTCTGACCAGAACATTGACAGAATTCATTCAAAGTTTTGCTGATAAGGGCAATTTGGTCTTCTTCAGCTTCTGCCATCAACAACATATCATCTGCAAATAGCAAATGTGACACAAATGGACTATCTTTTTTGAAAATGACTGGTTTCCATTTCTTCTCTTCTACTAGCTTCTTTATCCTTTGTGCCAATCTCTCTATACAAAGCACAAATATGTAAGGGGATAACGGATCTCCCTGTCGGATTCCCCTCTCAGGCTGAAACGTATCAGACAAATTGCCATTCAAATTCACTTGCATCTTTGCTGTCGAGATACACTGCATAATCAGATTTACCACGGTACACGGTATCTTAGCATCTAGTAAAGTTTCTTGTATAAACTCCCAACGGAGTCTATCATAAGCCTTCTCCAAATCCACCTTAATTGCAAGATAGGCCTTGCCTGTGCGTTTTGTGTGGAAGGTATGAGCTATTTCCTGTGCTATCAAAATATTGTCCACTATCAATCTGTCAGGGACAAAGCTGCTTTGTTCTTTGCCTATCAAATTAGGGAGCACCATCTTCAGCCTTTGAACTATGAGTTTGGTAACAAATTTGTATGGTGTATTACACAGTCCAATTGACCTGAATTGAGTCATATCTTGGGGGTGAGGATTTTTCGGTATTAGGCACAGAATGGTACCGTTAACCTGCTCAATTGATTCCTTCCCCTCCCAAATTGCATTCACCCAAGGTATAAGATTCTCTTTGACTATTTCCCAATTCTTCTGATAGAAAATTGGTTGGATTCCATCTGGTCCCGGAGCCTTCAATCCACCACAGTTGAACACAACCTTTCTAATCTCCTCAGGTTTGATATGCTCAGCTAATACATTGGTCATTGCATCTGAAATTGGTGGGAAACACCCTAGAGAGTATTGGTCAGAGTCTGGTACTTTCTCATCCTTTGTAAATAGCTTTACAAAGTATTGAGATGCTACTTTTAGTAACTCTATGGGATTAGTCACTACTTCTCCATTTTCAATAGTGAGGGCAGCAACCTGCTGCCTTCTTCTTTTTGCCATGGCAATTCAATGGAAATACTTCGTGTTCTTATCCCCATGAATTAGCCACTGGCATCTTGATTTTTGTCTCCACATGATTTCCTCCTGCTCAAGCACTATTGCTAATTCAGTTTGAAGTTGTTTCTCTAGTGTAGCCAGGAAATTCGATTGTCTCGTGGCTAATGCCTCTTGAGCTCCCTTCAATCTTGCCATAATTCGATTTTTCCTCCATGTAATGTGACCAAATGTGTTTTTGTTCCAATCCTGGACTTTTTCAGAAAAAACTGAGATTGCATTTTCAAGTTTGATGTGTTTGTTCTAGTTTTCCTTCACAAAATTAGGAAATTCCGAATGAGTCAACCAGGCTGCTTCAAATCTAAACCTTCTGTCTTTCCTCACATTCTCTGTGTGTGCTCTACATTGAATGAGTAAAGGGCAGTGGTCAGATTGAATTCTAGGTAGATGTTTAACCACTGCTGATGGAAATCTACATCTCCAATCTTGATTTGCTAAAACTCTATCTAATCGTTCATACGTGCCATCCCTACACCATGTGAATTTTTGACCAATGAATCCCATGTCCCTCACATCACATTTTCTAGCCCACTCTTGAAACTCTTCACATATCCCCCATGACAGGGATGTCTTCCCTCTTTTCTCTAATGGGTCCATAATCGTGTTCCAATCTCCTGCTAGACACCATGCTTTGTTTACACTGTTGGCTATGACTCTTGTTTGGTCCCATAGATCTCTCCGTTCAGTTCTCCTCGGACTACCGTAAACAGCAGTGAATAAGTAGTTTTCTCCATCCTGAAAGGTCACCTCCGTGTGGATATATTGTTTATGGTAATCTAGGATCTCCACATTCACTTCTATGTGTTGCCACATAATCCAAATCCCACTCGAGAATCTTTCTGTCTCTACTCTGAAAGACCGGGTGAAACCAAGCTTGTCAATCACTTTAGTTGCCTTTTCCCCATTAATCCATGTTTCTACCAACACACAGATACAAGGTCTGTACTTTTTTCTTAATTCGTGTATCACACGATGTGTTCTCTTGTTTCCTGCCCCCCTTACATTCCAAACAATAATATTTTTTGATTGTGTTTCCATTACAAACTAAGATAAAAGGGAGAGGTTCTACTTTGCTCAAGCTTAATCCAGGTTCGGCTCAGATGAGCCTTCCCCTTCCTTACCTTTATCTCTTTCTTTATGTTTCTTTTGATGATCCAATACAGAATTTGGATCTGGAGGTTTCAACAATAATTGCATTGACTTTAAGGTCGGGTTTTGGATTGATTTGGAAATAATCTCTCCCATGTCGTTAACCTCTGGTCTCTTCTCCCCAATACTGAAACAGGCTCTCCTCTTCGGGTAGTAGCTTCTAATCTTAAATCCTGCATTTTCACCGAGAGAATCACTTGTCTCTATTTTGTTATCACCTGATTTCAGCTTGGTCATTTGATTGAATCCTGTTTCATTGCTTATATCCATCCCAAATTTTCGATTTGTGGTTTTCTTGGTTAGATTCACTTCCTTTACCCCATCATGTTCTAATGGGCCCACCACAACTGGATCATTGCCAATCAGCGTTTTCTTTTCACCTTTGCTCGACACAATGTTTAATCCTTGATTTTTGTGCATTCCCCCAATTATCGAATTTGGTTTTGAACTTCTCATCAGCACCTCTTTGCCTCTATTAATCCTTGCCTTGTTAGGTTCTTCCTCAAGCAGATTCTCCTGTTCCTCCAAGGCAAAGAATCGAGACCCCTGCATTTTACCCTCTGTATCACCTTTCTGTCCCGATACTGTACCAATTTTCTGATTTTTGGGGCTTTTCTTTTTATTCTGTTTCACTTGTACCCAAGGGCCAAGACTATCTTCCTCCACATTTGTATTGTTTTGTCCCTTAGTCTGATCAATCGGATTATTATTTAATCCACCCTCCTCCTGCACTTCATTTTCCTTTTGTGTATTCTCTGTATTTGTATTGGCCGTGCATCTATCCTTAGTGTGACCAATTCGAGCACATTTCACACATATTGCATTTAATCCTTCATATGCTATTCTGTATGGTCGTTGATTGATTACAATTGTGTCTTTTAATGGCTCTAGTACATTGAGCTTAACCGCTAATCTTGCAAATTTACCTTTATTTGCCTGAGATGTATTGGCATCCACTTTGATAATCTCCCATATCTGATTACCCACAATTCTCAAAAATTTCTCCTTGTAAAAATGGACTGGCAACTCCGGGATGCGAAGCCAGGCCACAATTGTGGAAGGTTCTTTCTCTCTCACATCTCTCCAAGGTTGTACAGTGAGGTAGGTACCCAGCATCATCCATGGACCACCCACTAATGCTTTCATCCAGTCATCTTCTATGTCAAAACGGATTATGTAGTAGTTGTTTTCCAAATCCAAAACTTCGTAGTTACCACATGGTCTCCACATCCTCTGGATACGGTCTTTTAGAACCGTATATCCAATTACTCGATTATACAGTTTAACTACCACTGCTTTCTTCCATGGTTCGGCCCACTTCTCCACCATTGTTTCTTTCACTGTAATAGAAATTCTATTATTTGTGTTCTCTACCTTAATATCTTCCTCTTTCCACTCCATTTCACTTTCTTCCATCATATCGTTTGTCTTTTTTGCACTTTCTCTGTCTCCTTCTGATTGTATTCCCTTCAAAGTTTGTAAATAGGATCGCATCCTGGTTACGTTACTGCCTTCTCCTTTTAGCATCTCATTCTTCCTGTGTTGTTTTGTCCAGATCTGTTTGAAACAAGGGGTTACTTTCTAGATGAATTACTTCTGGTCTATCTTCAATATGAGGATTCACGGCCTGGACCACCATCTCTACATCACTGAGTACATCTATAACACTTGAGGAAGTCTTACTAGTGTCTGCTTGGTTCTTTGGCATCGTATTATCAATGGTGTTGCACACCAACTCTGTTTCCATGTCATCCACCTCGTCGGGCGATGGATTTGTGGTCACTATTCTGGATTGAGAGGTCAAATTTGGGTCTGGAGGCGGCCCTATTAGGGGCGGCGCCGCCATGTTGGCGAGCAGGTTGTGACTAGGGCAAATCGCCTGCAAATCGCCCTTCTTCTCTTTCCTTTTTCTTTAAAAGGTTAAATTAAACCTCAAGAAAACAAACATATATATGGAATTTGAATTTTGAACAAATTTACCCTAGTTGGATGTCAATGAAAAGCAAGAAATGAAATCGTTTGATAAACAAAGAGAACTAAGCAGATTCCTGACTTTGAGAAGATTATTGTGCAATTCGGAGGAGAAAGTGAGATTGTGCTCTCTCTTTGTCGGAAAGAAACTAATCAAAGAGGTACGCATGCAGTAACTTATTACTACATGCATGACCCAATATCACTTTCCAAAATTTACCACTAGTACACTGTAATAAATGTTATAACTAATTGTAGATTTGTCGAGAACATGGTTATCTTATTTTTAGAATCCTGTGTAGAGAACATAGTTATCTATATTTTGAGATACTGGAGCAGATTTTGCTGTTGGGAAGTGTTTTACTGTGACAAGCCTTCTAATTGGGCCTAGGCCCATTTCCACTTTTGTCGTTTGAGGCTTTGACCAATGAATATATAATAATATTGCATACTGATAGTGTGATATACAGATTGTGATTGCAAATGATTTAGTATTACAATGGTAGCTTGATTTTCAAGCAGTCATGAATTTAATTCATCATTACTAATAAAATGAACGTGATGCAAGATGCGTCTTTAAAATAAAAATAGTTTATATTTCTGTTAAGAAAATTTTACATAAAAATATAAAATAATGTGCTCCAAAGGTGCCAGAAGTTGCTTCCTACTTGGCAATTTCTGAAACTTCGACAAATTAAGAGCATTACTGATTTTTTTTCTTTAAAATTGGCATTTTCCGTTATTTTAATATTCCCATTTATTTTTTCATCTTTAGGTAATAAATGAGAGTCTGAGTCTGAACACTCAAATTAATTTCGAACTTATTATCTTCTACATGAGGGAGGCTATGTCTCAGAGTTTGAATAATACCATGATACTTCTATTTTCCTAGGTTACAATTCTAATTTTTTAGTCCCCAATAAAGAATAAAAATAGACAAAACTAATTAAGTCGTTATTTTTTGCTTTCTTGCATTTCGTTGACTATCACAGAAAAGAAACAACAGCTAGCATATCCACGAACTGTACTAATTATGTTCCTCCTAAAAGACATTTGCAAATTAATTGCAATTAATAGTACGTAATATGATGCAACCAACTGTACGAATGTGCTTAATTGCTGATATAGTCATATTCCAAGTTCCAACAAGTGCTAGTGTGTACTGTGTAAGTGTGTAGTGATGATGACATATTGACATGACACCTTTGCCAGAAACAAATTAATTAAGAATTCAGAGAAATGATGACATAAGAACTTAACGATTTCTGAGTGGTAATCCACTCGATCATCCTGCAAAAACCCAAATTAACTGCTCCATTTTAGTTTTCTTTCATGAAGTATATATACACCAAATTAAGTGGAAAAAGGTTCATATGGAGGTTAGCCCAAGTGTGTGCATGTCGTGTAGTGACCTAGGGTCAGTTTAACACTCGATGAATATTGGAATAGAACTGAGCTCTATTCCATATTCCAACTGAGAGAAATATCAAATGCGAAATAGAAAAATAAAATTGTGGTACAAGAGGCTGTTCTGATATACTATCATATAGAAGGAATATCAAAATATATTATTCTGTATGACAAAATTAGCAACATAATTTGCAATGTAATTAACAATACTTTAGCATATCATATATAATTTATTATTATTAATAATATTATTATATTATCTTTATTATTCAAATAATATTAATAATTACTATTAATTATTATTAGTATTGTTATTTTATTATTTTATATTATTGTTATTATTATTACTATAATTATCATTATTATTTGATAAATTGGTATTATATTGTAATTAACAATATTTTAGTATATTGTATATACTTTATTATTAATATTATTATTAATTTTTACTATTGAAATAATATTAATTTTTATTAATTATTATCATTTTATTATTTTATAATAATGCATATTATTATATTTTTTATAATAATGCATATTATTATATTTTTTATTATTTTTTATTATTATTACTATAATAATCATTATTATTTGATTATATTGTACTATTATTACTTTTGTTGTATTTTTCAAGTAATCACTTTTCACCAATCACGATGAATTAAACGGTCCGGATGGACCAGAGTATCCAATGAACATGATCTACATATTAGAATCTACTTGGATATTGAATTTTATAATTTTTTTATTTTTTGCTATTTTTTAGAGAGGTAGAAAAATTGTAACTTTTGTTGGTCCAGAAACTATTTGATTAGCAATTTTTCTACCTCTTTAAAAAATTCAAAAAAATTGTAAAATTGAGTTGCGAAGTAAATTTCAATATGTAGATCATGTTCAACGGTTCAGATCGGTCATTAGAATTTTCAAATTGGAGATAACGGATGTGGAGCACGAGCAATTTGGTGCTCCATTAAACACCCTAGCCTATCTTTCTCTCTCTCTCTCTCTCTCTCTATATATATATATATATATATATATATGAGGAGGGATCTGTAGCCGCCAAACTTCCAACCGCTCGTAACCTCTCCATGGTAGCAAATGTAAATGACTGATCCGGATCGTTGAAAACATTCTCCATATTAATATAGACTTGAAAACTAAATTTTTACATATTTTTAATTTTTTTTACTATTTTATCGGATGGATTGAAAAATTATTTATCTAACGATTTACAAACATCCAATTTTCAACCCTTCCGATAAAATAGTAAGAAAATTCCAAAAAATATAAATTTTGATCTCCAAATCTACGTTAGTATGGAGAATGTTTTCAACGGTCCGGATCGACGATTTACACTTGGTATGATGGAGCGGTTGCGAGCGGCTACGAAATTGATGGCGGCTACGGATACCTCATATATATATATGAGGGATCCGTAGCCAATTGTAGCCGCTCGCAACCGCTCCATCATAACAATTGTAAATGATCGATCCGGACCGTTCAAAACATTGTCCAAACTAATATATAGAGGTGGCAAGTCGAGAGGGTCGGGTCGGGTTAGTTTGATTTTCTCAAAATTCGGATTGTGGGTCGGGTCGGGTGACATCGGGTCGGGCAACATCGACATTTTGGGGGTGCTGGGTTGGGTCTGGTGATGTTGGAATTGGTCTCGGGTCGGGCAACATCAATGTTTTTCGGGTGTTGGTTAGGGTCGGGCAACGTCGATGATTTTCGAGTGTTGGTTCTGGTCGAGCGAGATCGGGTCGGGTCTCGAGTCGGGCAACGTCGATGTTTTTCTGGTGCCAGGTCGGGTCGGGCGAAATCGGGTCGGGTCTCAGGTCGGACAACGTCGATGTTTTTCGAGTGTCGAATCATTAAAACTGGTAAGGACAATAAATAAGATAAATGTAAGATTATTTGCAAGTCATCAAGCAACTTCAAAATCCAGTAGGTGAGGAAAATTTGCAAATTTGAGACATTATATGTTCAACATTTGAACTTGATAAAGATGTAAACTAATAATGAAAAAAAACACCTCTCACTAGCAAAAAAAAAATGTTAGTACTGATCTGTTGATCAGCTACGGGAAGATATGACAATGCTGAACTACAGGACCATAAGAAAAAATGGACTTATAATTTTTTTGTCTCGCAAAGTTAATTGGGCCACAAAAATTGGGTTTTAAACAGATTTGTTAGAGGAATGTGTTTGGATTGTCTACTAGTTTCACGGGCACTTTAAAAGCTTAAGAAAAGTTTTTTCCTAAGTGCAGCGCTGTCGAATGAACGAAACGATCACGCAAATACCTTCTTGCGTCTTACGTTGCATTTTAATAGCGCAAATACCTTCTTGCGGGTTGGGCGAGTTTGCATCATCTGGTGTCGCCTCAAATCGGGTTATGGATTGTCTCGGGTCGGGTGGGGTCGAGTTTCGAGTCATTAGGTGTCACCTCAAATCGGGTTATTGATCTTCTCGGGTCGGGTCGGGTCGAGTTTCGGGTCATTTGGTGTCGCCTTGAATCGAATTATGGATCTTCTCGGGTCGGATCGGGTCAGGTCGGATCGAGTCGGGTCGAGTCGGATTTCGGGTCGTCAGGTGTTGCCTTGAATCGGGTTATGGATCTTCTCGAGTCGGGTCGGATTTCGGGTCATCAAGTGTCGCCTCGATTCGGATTATGGATCGTCTCGGGTCGGGTCAGGTTCGGGTTAGTTTGACTTCAATAAAAATCGGGTCAGGTCAGGTTTGGGTCGGGTCGGGTCGGGCGAGTTTTCCAGGTCAAGTCGAGTTTTACCACCTCTACTAATATAGAGTTGAAGACCAAATTTTATATTTTTTTGAATTTTTTTACTATTTTATCGGATGTATTGAAAATTAGATGTTTGTAAATCGTTAGATAAATAAATTTTCAATCATTCCGATAAAATAGTAAAAAAATTCAAAAAAATGTCAAATTTGGTCTCCAAGTCTATATTAGTATGAAGAATATTTTCAACGGTCCGAATCGATTATTTACATTTGTTATCGTAGAGCGGTTGCGAGCGATTGGAAGTTAGGCGGTTACAGATCCCTCCTCATATATATATATATATAGAGAGAGAGAGAGAGAGAGTATGGCTAATGTGAAAATATTTACACTTCGACCGAAATGCAAAAGTTTCACATTAGGCAACTTTTTGTGATTAAAATTTAAATTTAAGTTGCTAATAAATTCTTCATATCAAAATCTTGTAGGAAATCAAATTTCGTGATTTTTAGAGCTTTCTAGTTATATTTTAAATATTTTTTAAAAACAATCCTGAAAAGGTTATGTTTTTTTAATATTAAACTCGACTGTTTTAAAAAATATTTAAAATATAGCTATAAAGCTCTAAAAATCACGAAATTTGATTTCCTATTGTGTGTCATCCTATTCAATAGCAATAAAGCTCTAAACTTCCAACTTTTGCACTTGCGTGAAATTAGTGTCATCCCATTCAGTATAGAAATTGTGTGAACTCTGAGCCATAACTACAATAAGTTGTTCAATATTTTTACTCAATAGAGAAACCAAAGATGATACATGAGCTCCCTAAGAACAACGGAAAATAATTTATTGTGTGAACCAATGAAATAAGCATAATCTGAAAGCACATATTGCTTATTTTCAGGCTAATCTTTGAGTTATCACTTTCTGAAACAGCAATAAAACAAGCACATCAGAATGTACGCACATATTGAAATATGTCCATTAAGATAGCTTCTAGTGCTTCGATCTCCATCTCTTTCTCTTGTACGTAGTCTATCATGGAAAAAGCTAAAAGAAGAAATCAAAATTAAAAAACTTCAATATTTTAGTAAAATAGAAAACACAAAGATTAAAGAAAATATGTAGCTGGAGAGGTGCAATTAGCCATTAACCCATCATGATCGCTTTAATTTAGGTTTAAGCGAGAAATCGAGATTGAATTGATCTGACTCTCTGGAGATTGAATAGATCGTGAGTGAAAAGTACCTATGTCGCGTGATTGCTAATCTCACGGGAGAGAACCGAACGGACACCTCTTTGTTTGGCGATGGATTCAAGCTTCTTGAGTTCCTCTAGGTCTAGCATGATGGTTTGGAGGTTCTTCAGCTTCAATGGGTTGAGGAATAGAGAGGGATACCGAGGGGTTTCACAGCCTAGGGTTTGTCTCTCCTCAAAATCGCAAGAGGGAAGATGGAGAAGGCCCAACCACTTTTTGTTGTATTCAATCGAAAATGGATAGAGGGACAGAAGAAAGACGGATTCGTAAAAGAGGATTTTGCGGAGAAAGGGAAGAGCATGATTGTTAGTGCACCTGATGCATATTTTAAAGTATGACAAATTGTCGACTTAACTATGGGGTCCATCTTATAACGAGGAATGAGTTTGTTACAATTCTTATAATTCAGGTTCACAGAGAGTATTGAACTCTTTTGGGAAGGCGAGGTTTTAATTATGACTTCGAAAGAGTTTTTGTTAGGAGGGAAATTTCCCGCTAGAAATTTTACGGTTGAGGGTGGGGGACTACTAGAGAAGAGGATTCAGCAGCCGCCTTCTTTGGTGGAGCTCGGAGGAAAATAGATTTTAAAATTAATATATCTTTTTGCATCAGCAAATCGGATGTTAAATCAGCATAAATGTTATTGCATATATTCTTCTGATGTAATCAACATTTTAGTATTTCTCTTTCTCTTACATTTTTATAGATGAAAGCAACTACATTTATTTACATCTACAAATCAGATACAAACAAGTATTTGCGTTTGCAGGCTTGATGCAACATGTTCAAATGAAAACAACTAGACTTATTTGCATCTGCACATTTGTTAATTAGCGGAATGCCCATATATGGACAAATACTAATCCCTCAATTGCAGCCTTTTGTTTACAACAATTCTTCTTCATCATCTGAAGCATCCATAATCTCAAACCCAGTAACCATGTAGCGTGTGTCAAGGTTTGCATGATAATCAATTCAAGGTTTATATGGTATCTGAGAATATGAGTTTGGATACATTATCAGCACCATGAGAGGCTGAGAGAGAGAGAGAGAGATAATGGGGGAGGTTGAAGACGGATCAGAGAAAAAAGGAAACCCGATAACTTTTAGCCCAGCGATCAGACAAATCTCTTGTATTATCGTAATCACTAAACCAAAGCTTTGTTCTCCAAATGTTCTTAACATGCATGTTTCCCCCTAAAATTCATGGTTGAATTACCCGTGTCGAACTTCAGCCTCTATTTGTGCTCACGGTTCCTATTTGATTATCATAATCTTATTGCATATTTATTTGTTTATGTTGTTAAAATCATCATGGTCTACTATCAGACTCCACTGATAATTAAAGACTTCCTGGAATCTAATTCCAACTCTCGTCTTTATAACTACGTAAATCCATATCCGAACGAAAAAGAAATACATCTAATAAAATAATGATATTTATAGCTCATATCTCCCTACTCCTTCCTTTTCAATACTTTGTATTTTATATGTTTTAATAGGTAATTTAATAACTTACAAGTTTTCTTTTGGTTCAGACAATTATTTGTTTCACATTAGATTAGTACGGTGTTCAAACCGTTCAGAGCTAATAAATATTTATTTTGGTCCACACTCATCAAATATTCAAGAAACTAGTGTATACTTAGTATTGAATCATACTTAAAATCTACCAAATTTTATACTTTTTAGAATTTTGTTTGCTGTTTTTCAAAGGGAGTGAAAAGTTGGCTAAACTTGCGATTTGTTGATCATCCAATATGAATGATTTTGCATCTCTCTAAGAAATAGTAGAAACTTTTAAAAAATATAAATTCGGTTTCCAAGAAGATTTTAATATGAAGATTATGTCCAATGGTTTGGATCGATCATTTGAACTTTAACATTGATGATACTGAGGTGAAGTACCGCGTGAGTGGCGCTTCGTAAAGTACCATAGCATCTCTTGAAATATGATAAATTTTGATATATTTTCTTGGTGTTTTATAAAACTAAAAAAAGTTTAAATTGTCATATTTGAAGATAGCTTTAAAATTAAGTAAATAACGTAAATATGTTTTTTCTTTTTAATTTAATGATCGGGGGCTAATCATCACAAACTAAAAATTAAAGGGTGGGAGAGTATTTGTAAAATTAGAAGTTGGGAGTGTGCTGGCATTATCCTGTTTATTTAATATTTGTGAGAACAAATTTAGATTTTAAAAGCGGTTGTAACATGATCCTAATAATTTATTATTAATTTGTTTTGTTTTATTTGAAAACTCTTCATCTTTCTTTTTTAATATAAAAATAAAAGCTCATGTAGTGTTTTTTTTTTCCTTTGACCAAACTAAATTGTTTATTCTCAAAATAAGTATTTTGTTTCTTTTATCTTATTATTACGATCAAAATGTAGCAAGTGCGTCTCGTTTAAACTCACAGAGACAAATATCATTGATATATTAATGAAAGTTACGTGATAGAGGAGACAATTAAGTGGGGTAACACTTTTGACTTACAAGAAAAAAAAACAAATATTATCCAAGACTATCGTTAGCAAGCCCTCACCTATTAAAAAAATAATTATCCACGCACACTAACTCATTAAGTTATCCAATATAATGTAAAAAAAAAAAAGAAATTCTCAGTTAGGCATTTGATTCTATCTTCCTCTATAATTTTGTGTTATATTCCCCTTTTAATATCTAAATAAGGATCTTGTACGAATCCGACACGAAACCAAATCCGGATCCTATTACAACCCTTCTACATAAGACTTGCTCCGGAGCTTCAGACTTCAATTGTGACCACATCAATTTAAACATAACCTCAGAAAGAAAATACACCACCTCAAAGCAACAATTAGTGCACAAGCACAACACAAACTCAAAAGATAGAAACCTCCAAAGATGAGGCCACGGCTACTCTCAAGTTCCGGCGCCGGCAGGTCTAACGCTTGGGCATTTCCAGTACCCATTCTCTATGGATGCATCTTCCTTCTCCTAGCCGTGATATTAGTTTCGCTTCTCGTGCTCGCGTTCTTGCACTGTCGGTCTAGATTAAAAAAGAGCGGTCAATCGGAAGATTTTACGGAGCAATCGGGTATTCCTTCTAGCACCGAGGCACGTATTGTTGTTATCATGGCAGGAGACGACAAGGCAACATACTTGGCGAAACCTATATGATCAGTTATTCCAAGTTTTAGATTTTGTGTTTGTCTCCTCTCTTCTTACCACCGGAGATTGTTTGGAACCGCTATATATTATTGTTTTGTGTGACAAAATGTGACTAAAACTCAATATTTTAGACATAACTAGATCCGTAAATGTAATCCACATGAATAACATCCGAATTATGGAAAATAAAAGCGATCTCAGATGATGCTAGAGACTCCGTAGAGAGTCGCACGCACTGACGCACCTATCACGTAATTCATAAAAAAAGACAAAGGAGCTCTCAACCATGTTGAATTTCCGTGTTTTCAGTTGGACTTAAGGAGAGTCAACCCTATCCTTGACTTTTTTTAAAGTCATTTGTTATGAACTCTAGTAGTTATCTGATAAGGTCCACCGAATTTAATGATATTTAAAATTTTCTGTTGAGTCAAAATCAGACCTTAATTTATAGTATACGAAAGTATTTTTTAATTTAAATTTGCACACAAGTGACTTGTGAAATAGTGGCACATATCTGATAATCTGACTTTAGTGTTGATATAGTATCCCTTCTATTTGTGAAGAGAAAAGGAATGTTCAAAATAGAAGCTTTTCATATGGTACGCAAAGAAATGGCATTTGTTACTTCGGTTGGATCGCAATCTATAAATAAGATAATATCCAGGAATGAATCTACGGAAAGCACAAAAGAAAACACATTACCAAATAATAAAATTATTAAGAAGACTTAGAAAAATAAAGGAAGAGAAAAACAAAGAAAAAAAAGAGAGTTCAAACTAGCAGTCCTCACCCCAAACTCGACTAACCCTTGCTGTTGGGACCACCAGATATGGTAGACATAACGGCTCACAAATTAAGCATAAAATATAGGATAATATTCCGTAGATACCACATTTGATATCGACTATCGATAGCGATTTTATTATGCACATTTAGTTGAATTACTATGCACATTATTTGAATTATTATGCATGTTATTTCATATTATTTTTGTACTGAAAAAATTATTATGCATGTTAACAAAATAATGTGCATAATAACTCAAATAGATGTATAACTATTTGGTACAAAAAAACATGCATAACTATTTCAGTACAAAAAATAACATGAGCATAATAACTCAACTAAATATGCATATTAACATCGATATCAATAGTCGGTATCAATAATTCAATATTGGTATCTACGTATCAACTCCCTAAAATATAATATACACAAAAAGAACCCAAAAAAAGTATAATCAAACAACATACAAGTCATACTAATCAACACAAACCCTAATGAGATGGAGAGAGAGTTATTGATCATTACGAACACCAAGTATGCATTGTGCTAAATGTGTCAGATATGGTTCTGATTGTGAATTGTTGCTCCTCAGAATGGGTATGAGGCTTTGCAGCTCTGCATTAAATTCCTTCTCAAATTTCCTGAAACAACAAAAACACGCAGCATTTGATCAGAGGGGAAAACATCACATCTCACATATTGTTATACGACTTAATTATACCCATGTTTTGCAGGGGCTGTACATGACAACATTTGAATGCATGCCCATAAGAGCATCTCCAACGGAAGATGTTTTACGATTGCTTAGTCTGATGTGGCATATGTTAATACAATTGCAGGGGCTGTACATGACAACGGAAGATAAATTGCTAACAAAACAAATTTGCTTTAAAAGCAATTCGTGCTTATCGACACGGTGGCCAAATTGTTTGCCTTCGTTTAAATTTTAACTAAATATTTTTTTGGGTGGTTACCTTTGTGAAAAAACTTTTGGGGCTACATCCTACTTCATTTCTCACCCAGAAGGAAACATTATAGTGTACTGGATTATTGGGTGAAGGACATAATTTGTTGATTTTTTTTTTATTGATTTGATATTGTTAGAATATAACTTGTAGTATATATTTGTTTTTTGAAAATTAATTTATATTTGTTGGGTTGAAGTTGTACCAACCAAAAAATGTGACAAAATAAATCTATTTGCATGCTACCATGTGAAATGTGAAATGTGACAAAATAAAACACACACCGGATCAAGAAATTGTGAAATGTGAGTATATTGCTAGAGTTCAACGGCAAAAAATTATGATATTTTTTTTCGGGAGCTGATATATCGATACCAACAGGATATATCGAGTTGAATTCAGTTTGCATGTTGTTTTTTTATGATGTATGTTGTTTTTTGTATTATGCATATTGTTTTTGTTATTATGCATATAATTGATCGGACGCTCCACTAAAAACAAATGTCGCTACGCTCACCGACGCGGATCGCTACGCTCATCAATGCGGACTGGACGAATCCAGTTGCATTTATTTTGAAAAGTTGTTCTAGTTATTATGCATGTTGTTTTTGTTATTGTGCATGTTATTTTTTGTTATTATGCAAGTAAATAACATGCAAATAATACAAATAACATCCATAATAACAAAAACATCATGCATAATAACGAAAACATAATAAATCATAAGTATAACAAAAAACATAATGAACTTAGCATATAAATCATAAGTATTTGACTGTTATTCATGTTTTTAGATGCACAATAACAAAAACAAAATGCATAATAACGAAAACAATATGCATCATAAGTAAAACAAATTTTCATAATAAATCATAAATAAAACAAAAAAACATATTGAACTTAGCATATAAATCATAAGTATTTAACTGTTATGCATGTTATTAGATGCACAATAACGAAAACAACATGCATAATAATGAAAACAATATGCATCATAAGTAAAACAAATTTTCGTCGGAACTCAACTGGACGTGTCCAGTTGGTATCGCTGACAGTATCGAAGTTGGGATCCGCGAAACATTTTCCTTTTTTTTCCTTTTTTCAAAGAGGTGACGGAGAGCAACAAAAAGAAAGGAGACGGAAAGAAGAAGAAAAAACTGAACAATGAGAGAGAAAACTATGTATTTCGCTGATGTGGTAATTGCTTGCAATTGCTGGGTTGGAGCTTTTAAGCAATTATATTGCTCTTATTGCTAAAAGTTAATGATATGGATTGTTTAGCAGTTCAATTGAATTGCTCAATTGGAGATGCTCTAACAGTTTATGTTTCAAAAATAGTAACCACCATGCTAACCCCCAAACCTACAGAAACAGGAAAACTGTTACATAATATCATTACTAGCTCAAAATGGATGCCCAAACTACATATTCTTCCTGACAATATATGTAATCAATAAATGAGAAAGATGAAGGCTTAATCTGGGTCTCACAACAACAATCAAAGTTTTCAGCAATTTAGCAATACATCATATGTTGTCCTGCATCCACAATTAGAAATGGTCCACAATTCAATTGGCTAACTGCTCAATTGCACCAACATTGATTGCAGCTTAAAATTCCCAATGCAATAGCTACTGTCTTATTAAAATGCAAGTAAAGAGAAACAATATACATAATGGTATCAGAAATGGCTGTGTTTTCCAAGGCAAGCTTTAGTTGCTGTTCCTTAGGTTGTGATTTCTTTATCCTGGTAATTGTGACTGACTTTGTATCCCTCTCTGGCTGCATGCTTAATGATGGTATCAGAACTTGAATTGAAGTTGCATACCGGAGGCACAATGACTTCAATTTCTCCACTTTCTGCAATAATTATTCCATCAATATGTAACCATTGAGGAAGTTTTGCATTATCCATAATTGAATAAGTAACATTTATGTTTTAATATAAACGCAACAAAATATAAAACAAGCATGGATGAGCTATTCATTTAACAGATGAAATAACTATGGACTGGAAAGCCCAATCAATAGAAGGGCCTTTTGGCAAGATTCTGAAGAATAATATTATCAGTCTTGGAGAAAAATGTGTACAAGTTTGGAACGTCATAGTATAAGGAATTTTAACAAAATGTTAATAACAATAATAATTGTAATTGGAATACATACAGATCACTATTTTATGAACCAGATATAATATGCAAAAAGTATGATGATATTTAGTAACCATAGACTTACCTTGAGAAGCTTGGGCAAAAGCAGCAAATACTACTTGAGGCATTTATTGAGAAATAAGTCGTGAAATTCAATAACCTGCACAAATTTGTTCTTTCAATTATTTTGTATTTATTTTAGTTTATTCTTTTTCCCATTAAAACTCAGAAAAACCGAGTACTCGAGTCAGAAAGTAGTTAATTTGAACCCTGCATTCAGAATTAACCCTGAGACCCTATTCCTAAGAAAGAAGACTTATAAAGTAACTTTCTTATTTTGTAATTATTCTAATATTTATTATATTATTATTATTTATATTGATTTTTAATTTCACATTGGGTTTCATTTCTAGCCTACCCCAATTTATTTGGGACCAAAGGCTTTGTTGTTGTTGTTGTTGTTGTTGTTATTCTTTACAATTTCACTTGGAACCAATCCTGTTCCTGAGAGAAGTTAACTTGCGAACTATCTTTGCACAATTGAAAACATTTCATTCTACGATCCAAAAGTGGAGTAAATTTACAATGAACTTATTTGAAAAAAAAAACTAATTATTCTCATAGGAAAAAAAAAGAATTAAGGAATATATCAGCAATGAGGCCCTTAACTGAGAATCATCATGAATACCTCATCTATGCTCTTTGCAGTCAGGAGCCGGTCATGCATCATGTGCCAGTTAGGTTCCAGAACCTGAGAAGCAATTGAAATGAAAGATTATACCAAAATATAATAAATATAGTCTGAATATGGTACAACTAGAAAAGAAAAATATAGAGCACCAACCTCAAAAGTAAGATAATGTAAAAGGCTATTGATAAACTTGAGCATGCTTCGGCAAAGAATTGACGACCATAAGATTGGTGTTCCTAGAATTTTACATCCACGAAAACATTGAAAAAGAAAGATTAAGTCAGTTTTAGTCAAAATTGTATCTGACTGATGGAATTAATGTTTTTCAAGGGCAATTTCCAAATAATACCCAGCTTCGAAATCAAGGTTACATCATAAAAAAATCATACTAGTAACATTTCTCGCAACTACATTGCTTCACAATTCAATAATATATCAAAAAAAAAAAAGAATGTAAAAACCCTATTGCAGTGTTTAGGTAAGATAGATGCTCACATCTAATTGAACTGAACCTTTAACAGAACATACCCTTTCCAATACAATCAATAATAATAATAATATTGTTGTGGTCGTTGTTGTTCTTCTTGTTCTTGTTCTTTATTTTTTATTTTTTAGTTTTTACAAACATACCAATGGTGTTGAGAGAGAGTAATTAGTACAACACAATCTAGCGTCGCTAAATACCATAGTACATTATTTCTCATGCTATTGCTTGACAGAATTACCTCATGAAATTGCCAAGCAGTACAGAGCTGGCGACTGACATGCTTGCAGTGAAACAAAAGCCGAAATATCAATTGGTACTTGGTCAAAGCTTTCCTTGATATTACAAGTGAGAGAAGCCATTGCACCTGCATATACGCCATTTAGTCTTCTCTCCTCACTAGAAATATATATAATATGACATTAAGGTATCTATCAGGTACTAAATCAACATGGTAAGAAGTACCGTATAGCTAAGGGAAAATGTCTCCAAATCAGTAATGTTTACTGGTTCATCAAGTTCCATGTCTCCAACAGCAGTATCGTTTACATTAAAAGCAGGTTTTGGGAGGTCTTTCAGAGTTGCCAATGTCTTTTGCAAAGAGCTCTTCTCCTATTAACCCAACAATGAAACATTCAAAGGAAATACACAACATTCAAGTATCATATTCATATCTGTGAACAACAATTAAATTATCTGGATGTGCATTGTTGCATACCACACAACATGTTAGCTCTTCATGACATGGGTCAGCTGCAGCAGCAGTCATTCGCAGAGCAAGGTCTAGCAGAGACTATTGTTTAAATAAATAAATAAATAATATTACAAATAAATGAATAACAACAACAACAACAATAATAATAACAATAATAATAATAATAATAATAATAATAATAATAATAAATTAATAATAATAATAATAATTGATTTAATTTTTTGAACAACTAAATAAGAGTCGATCGATCCACATTTTTACTAACAAAATAAGACTCCATATATTTTGATATGGAAGAAGTTAACTATCTTGAAAACATTTCTCAAATCAAGTAAAAGATTTTTTAATCCAAACAAAAGCTCATATGTTTATTGGTTATTTTGATTGATCACCAATCAAATTTTATGCAATTTTGATACACTTATAACAAAAATAAAGTTGCTAAACACATGACCATTATTTTTTTCAATCACTAGGTATTGGTAAAAGATCTACCACATCTACTCATCTCTCAAATATACATTATATGTAAAAGGATTATATCCCATTAAGAAAGGTCGTATCATATTAGAACCTGAAGCTTCTCAGCAGATACTTCTTTAGGAATCTTTGAGAGTTCTTCTCGAGCAATATCCATAAAATGGACCATGAAATCACCCTTAAAAAAGGAAAAAGAACTTAAAAAGAAACTTGTCAAGTCAAAACATTTTAATGGAAAGATCACACCAACATAATAAACTAGCCCAATTAAACTGTACATTGCTCAATGAAGAAACTTTGTAATATTTTTTCCCCAAATTATTGTCAGTTATCTCGAGGTATCATCATAGAACTGATAGTTCTTGATTAACCCAAGATCTTCTAGAGAACCTCTAATTTGAAAATTAAAGTACCTCGGTCCATTGCTATGATCTTTCGGAGAGACACAACCACCGTTCATCACCGGAAGCCTTTAGTCTCCGAGTAATTCCTCTCAAGTCCGATGGAGAGAGCGAGAGAGGCGGCAACGACAACATTTTTCGACAAAACGAAATATCCGACAATTGCAAGTTCTGAACCGAAATCTCTTTTTGTCACTTAATTCTCTCTCTCTTTCTCTCTGGACTCTGGTTCGTCTACTGTACGAAAAAGAGAGACAGAGAGTCCAAAAAAAAATATGCACTATATGAGAGACTTGAGCGGACCCTTTGAATTCAATAAACATGCTGTATATCCACCTCTTGACACCAACGCATCAAAAGGATTAAATGTCAGCACATTTAATTTCAATTAATCAAGCGTTTCTGAAAGGTATAAATGAAAAGGCACCATCTCATCAGGCGCATGTACACAAATCACAAATGTACAATGCATTTGGATGATTTCTTCTAAATGGTGCATGTGACGCATAAAAGAAATTCAAATACACTCTGTACCTTAATTGAATGAATAATTAAATAATTTAATTAATTAATTAATTATTTCCTTAATGGATATAGAAATCAATTTCTTATCGGATCTTTAACGAGTCTGAAATCATAACTTGCTTATATCGGATATTCCCTTATTTGCAGAATATTGTCGTATTAAATTGTGTTCCCCGGGGACCAATAGCATAATAGTATCATTCGGATAACTTTATATAATTTAGACCATCACTAAATCATAAAGTTATTAATACGCATTCTACACATTAAAGGCCCCACTTCTCATGACACATATTGAATCCGTAAATAATACTTAATTTGATCACTTCGTAACGGGTCTGATTAAATAATTGACAGTCCATTATTCAATATATATTTATATCACATATAAGTTTATATATTATTATAATTAATTAAAATAATTCCAACAAGAACAATCTTGGGGTCTGAGAAACAGAAGTGGTAGACTGTAAAACTGACAATAGGACAGAAGTGTGTTTTATAATAATGATTTTTCCCTTAGGCCGACATTTAAATTTTGAGAAAAAAGAACTCAAGGAACAAAACAAACAGAAAATGAAATGCATATAGAGATGCACACCTGGTCGAGCAATAAGTAACGCTTCAAGGACTTCAACTTCCCAATGAGATCATACTGATCCAAATACAAAAAATAAACAACGAACACGTTGACATTAGTTCAAAAAAAATTTTAAGAAAGTACAGATAGTTGTATTAATTCCGAAGTAAATGTAAAGAGTACCTTGTTTTTAATAAGAGTCAGGAGTTCACCACTAGCAAAATCATAAGCAGCCTTGATTCTCTCTAGGTACTCATGGTTAGGCCCAAAGCTTGTAAGTTTTGAATTCTCTGACAATGGGACCTAAAACATAAAATTAAAGATATACTCAGAGAATTCTAATATCTTATTCACAGTGAAGCTATAATGCTGTACCAGTCACAATTTAACAATGATATGATTCAATCTTCAAAATCAGCGAACCATTGGTTTGCAACAGAGAGGTTGCATTTATCTAGTATTGAATATTGACAAATCTGTCCCAGACTTCTAGAAACTTCTTTTTTCAAGTCCAGTTGCAACCAAATGCAAGCCAAAGTGAAACTTGTATTGGATACTACAAGTTTATAATATACAAATGATGAAAATACATGCTGGAGTTGGTACCAAAAGTTGATCATTTCTTGCAAGATATAACCTTGGTTTTAACTCCTCAGTGCTATTTGAAAATAAGCCAAAAGTATTCAGAGCTGAATGCAGAAGTGAGGACAGAGAACTGTCAGGTATTACACTCACAAAGATGGAAATGATTAAGTTTCAAGTTTGAAGTACTGAAACCAAAAAAACATCACCTGAACGTGATGGCCACATTCACGCATTACATTTAGGTACTTGCCAGTGGTAAGAATGGTATGAGAAACACTCCTCAAAAAAGAAGGTACGCCATCTTTCAGCTTGTACCTGTGTTCCCAGTACTTAGCATCATAATCTTCTGTTAAACTCTCCTGCCATACAGAAACTTAAAAATGATTTTAGTTTGTATTTATTTTTCTTTGAAAAAATCAGTTTCAATGCTGAACAAATGATCACCAGCAGGCCAACTACAATGCACTTGGTAACATTTGTGCCGTAGAAATAACCCTCAGCTAGCCCATACTGCAGTTCTGTATGATTGATCCCTATTCAGTTTGTATTTATTATCCGAGGCGGGAAGAGGATGGAGGGGAGGGGAGGGGAGGCGGCGCTAGATTGAAAAGAGCTCAAGATCTGAAACGAAGCGAATGCGTGGGGGAAAGGGAGGAGGTCGGAAGGCGTAGTGGAGGAGAAGCGGATACACTGAATGCTCAGCAATGCGACTCATGAATCCGCAAGATCTGCGGTGTTCTTTTTTTTCAGAACAAAAAAATTCTTTAACTAACATTAATATTTTTCTGAATTTAAAACTATAAAATAATCATACATATTTTTTAAGTTCTTTTGAAAGCACGATGATTTATATGAAATGAGAAATGTGTGAACATTAATGAGTGAAATTAATGTTATTAATGATTATACTGATATTAATAACGTGTTGTTTGTCCGATAATCTGAACACACGTACAATGCAAATTGAATAGCAAAATAACGTGTCAGCTTGTCCGAAAAATTGAACACACACTGAACAAGCTTTATACATAATATTAATATAATTAAATCACCCATTAACAAAGCATAAATCTTCAAAGCCTCCAAGGAAAATAGTACAGAGATACCTTCAACGATAGTAGCTTATCGTTAGTTAGGCACGTTAGACTTTGAAAAAAAATATATTGTTCATGTTAGATGAATTGTTCTATATGATAAGTGTATTGATATTTATTTTTTGAGAAGAGATATAATGTTTTCACTTTTGTGTGCCTTCAAAATCTACATCATTCATCATGCACATATTTTTATACAACTAAATTTAGATCATTCATTGATTTTAATGAATGATATAGATTTAGAGGCACCATGAAGACACATAAAAATGGAGGTATTATATTGAACTCTTTTGTTAATTGTTGCGTTGAAGAGACATAATTTTTTTTGCGTTTTGCATTGAGTCCTTTGAACGCAAGGATATTTTATTGCAGTGATCGTTACCGTTCAATTAAACAATCAAAATGATTCAACCGTTGAAACTCTTTAAACATTTTTCTCACATTTTTTTGCATCAATTGTCAAGACAGAACTTCTCTAAACATTTGATAACATTGATTTTTTATAACATCTTTTTACTATTTATCATGGACTATACATGACATCCAATATATTCATGCAAACAATGATAACATTAATATATTCAAAATATCACATAGAAAATATAACAGCCTTAAATCAAATTGATAAATGATAATATTTAATCAAATTATAACATTAATAACAAATATGTTGGGTTCGATCCAATATTGAGTTCGAATCGAACAGAGCATCTGCAATTAAAAAAAATATTGAGGGTATATTGGGTATTTTTTTATTAATTTCTTTTTTAATTTTGGAGTTGATGGCATTATTAAAAACTGATTCAAAATCTAGTGGCATATAACTAATTTTCGTTCATCGAATGTCATTCTCCTAGTTGGATTGTTATCGAGTGGCATATACCTAAATTTCTCAAAAAAAATTACAAATTTACGCAATTCAAAAGAACGAACAGTAATTCTCACCCGTTATGTCAAATTTCGTCCCACTTATGTGTTATTTCTCTAGTGATACCTCCCTTTCAAAACGATAACATGTGCATCTATTTTTCTGTCGCTCTTAATTTGCACTCGTTTAATCTGTGTCGTTGAATTAGATTTGAACGAATCTAATTTTATAATATAAAAGATCCTTTGATTATATAATTGACGAGCCGTTCAAATCTAATAGGACGATCCAAATTAAACAAGTGCTGAAAGCACCGGTGAAAAGTGGTGCAAAGAATACCAGTTCCCATCTCTTTTTCTCTTCCTTTCTCTTTTCGGACTCACAATTTTAACAAAGGGAAATCTTTGAATCGTAAAAAAGATGCTACTCTCCTTATTTTCTTCTCTCAGGCCCTTCATCTTCCCAACTCTTCTCACTTCATTCTACTTCAATCTATATGGTCTACAGCTCTAATTCTTTCTCGTTGGAGCACATTCATCTTGCACTTCTCCAATATAATTCTACAATTTCTTTATGGAAGCTGAGGTAGTTGTTGTTTTCATCTTTAATTTTGCGTTAACTTGTAGTTGAAACAAAATTATATATGTAAAATTTACACATAACGTAGAAATATTATTTTATTGAATAGTGTCAAATGGTGGTTGTGTCTGATAAATGTATACATGGATTTCTAAGAATTTTCTTGATATATGCAGAAGAAAAATAAAGCTGATACAACAAACAATTGACAACAAGAAAGCCATTTTAAAGATTTGATATTTGACCACCTAAAATATTTTACATAACCCCCAATTTTATACATGGGCCTATACTTTAAATACATTTTTACATTTAAGAACACGTTCATAATTCTGAAACAGTCTTATCAAAACTTGAAGCCAAGCAAAATTACGAGAACTGCCTTGTCATATATATATGATGAAAGAATGAAAATAATCAATGAATTGTTAGCAATTAGACTATCATCTCTCGTTTCTCTTCTCAAAGCAAGGTTGAATTGTTCCCTTGTGAATGGCCCTGGATTGTAGATCCCACTAACAGGTCTTCGAAATGGTTGCCTGTCCCAACTTGGGGAGTTGTATTATTGTCATGTTGATAGCCTTGTGATACAATCATCATTTATTGCTGTTGTTGTTGGTAGGGTTGGTAGTGATTGTAATATTGTTGTTGCTGATAGAACTGTTGTTGTTGTTGTGACAGCATAGACATTTGCACATTAGAAGGTGGTGCGATGCCATTGGACACGACAAATGGATCTTGGGTCTCGAAGGGGTTAGCAGATTGGCTGCCCACATATGTCCCGCTTGCGATTTGTTGCGTTCTGGATTCATCTTCGTACAGACTGTCAAGTAAGAGTTTGTCAAATCCTCCACCCTGTAAAAGGAATTGAAAATGAGTCATATTAGGAGCACTAAAAGGTGAAACAAATATGATCATAAATACACACCAAAAGTTATGTCACATTCAGGAAGGCATATGAGTTATTACACAAAAGTTTTCTTATATCCCTACAGGGAGCTGATACATATATATATATATATATATATATATATAGAACTGGGCTATGGTGCTTGATCAAGCACCAAGGGGTCGGTGCTTGATCATCAAATCTCACAAACGGACCGTTAAAATTTCGATTTATCATGCTCAATAATTTCTTTGTATCAAAATCTTGCGTGATACCAAAATTTTCTATTTTTTTAATCTTGTAAGTATTTGTTTTGGATTTTTGAAAATGACTAAAAAATAGTAATAAAAATAATCAAGGCTTATACATAAAATTGGTCACTTTATTAAAGATCACGTGGAGGTCGAAAGCGCCTACCAAGGTAAAGATCTGTATTTGGTCTTTGCTCAAGGACATACTCCCAACAAAGGATAACCTGCACAAATGGGGTGTCGTGCATGACTACTTATGTGTCTTATGCGGGACTAGGACCAAGGAATCCCCAGTGCACCTATTTCTCTGCTGCCCCGTCGCACAGGCTCTATGGAGTACACTAGTAATAGGTAATGTCCCATACCAAGAATCCATCACACAGTTCTGGCATTGCGGGCTAGCTATAAGAAAGGCGACAGATGCTACCACCCGAGATACCATCATGCATGCAGCGCTTTGGATCATCTGGAAAACGCGTAACAGAAAGGTTTTCGAAGGCATCAATCCAAGCATAGCCCAAATGCAAGCACAAGTGTACGAACACTTCGAAAATTGGATAGGACATATATAGTGCCCGAATAGACTAGGATAGTGCCTGTGTGAAATATTTTTTGTATATTCTATTCATCATGTCTCGTAAAAAAAGTCTCTTTTATTTTTTAATAAAATATCTGGGATAGGGTCAACCTATCTCCTTCAAAAAAAAAAAAAAACAAATCACCAACCTGCTTAGCTGGTGCTTCAAAGTTCATGTACTACAAATTAAACGCTTTATATTGTAACTTGCAAAGATATCCAGAAATTAAACATCGTTCGAGTTATTATTTCTTAGAAATAGCACATGCAATTTAAACAGATGGGCCTACTAGGCCAAGTACAGAAGTTGTTAATTTTTCATGCATTTATTTCTCTAGTATTTATTTCTGATGCATCGCATAAAGCACGATACAAACGTGCTAGCACCGCCGAGCCCCAACTATACCTCGGTGGATCATGGATGTTCCTTAAGAATTGAATGAACATCGTTTGTATGTAACCGGACTGGTCCGAAAACATAACAGTGGATAAGAGGTCCAACATGTATGCTCGTGCATACATGTCGATCTCCTCGGGTGGGGCATTGGGAGGTAATCTTGCCTTCAAGTGTCGTCTATCACCGGGGCCTTCTCTTTGTGGCTGCCAAGGTTCACGCAACCAATCTTGTCGCATGTGGAAATGACCCGGCGGCCTCCTAAAGGTTTGCCACTCAACTTGCCCAAACAACTCCATGACGTCCTCCTCCCAATCTTGATCCACATCGCCTGTCACGGGTAGCCCGTCCAACGGTAAACCCCATAACATCAACACATCTTCCATTGTGATCGACATCTCACCCGTTGGAAAATGGAAGGATTGTGTTTCCGGTCTCCATCTCTCAGCAACCGCAGTTATTAGGTCACGGTCTACCTTGATGGTGCCCAATCGAGCGAGATGGTTCAGATTAAATCGCTCGAGAATTGGGGCAATTTGTTCGTCGTACGTGAACGACATAGACCCGGCCTTTGTCTCCATGACGAACGTTGGCTACATTTCATAAAAATGTGTTATTTCTTAAATGAAATTAGAATTACACAATTGAAAAAAATAACAAGATGGCTATATTTACCTCGTCATAAGCACGGTTGGATGCATGCGTTGGATTCAGAGCTCGTAGAAGAGACCCAACGTACGGAATCTCACGTGGAGGCGACAAATCGCCTTCACCGCGACCCTCCGCTCCGGCTCGGCCTCGGCCTCTACCACCTCTACCCACGTTTCTTGCCATTACTATATTAACACATATATTAACATATATTCAATTTGGTACTAATTTATTTGTCGAAATTGGTACAATACCAATTTTATATCAATTTGGTACAAACAATAATAACCAACAATAATCAACTATTTCTTGGTACATATATTAACAAATATATGTTTAATAACCAACAATAATTGAACATGCAATACACAACAATCAATATTGCCAATAATCAACAAATATTCAACAAATAATCAATAATTACCAATAATAATCTAAAATCCTCACAATATTGTCAATAATCTAAATCAATCACCAATAATCTACTACAATCAATTATAATCAACAAATACTACAAAAAAAACTCAATTATTAGCCATGCAACTACCATGACACAATTTTTCAAAAAAACCCCAAAAATTCTCACAATATTGGCAATAGTATATATCAATCACCAATAATCTACCACAATCAATAATAATGAACAAATACTACAAAATAACTCAATTATTTGCCATGCAACTACCATGGCACAATTAAAAAAAAAAACCTAAAATTACCTTGAAATGATGATGAAGATCAAGGGGAGAAGAAGGAGATCAATGAAGCAACTATGGAGAGCAAGGAGAGGAGATGGAGAGAAGAATTGGCCAAAAACAATGAAGGAGATGGAGAGGTAGAGGTAGGGAGTAGAGGGGGGCGAAATTGAGAGAAAAATAGGGTTAGGGGCGAGTTTGAGGGAAGAAATAAGAAATAAAGGGAAGGGAAAGGGTTTTATGGCAGCACACCTTAGGGGCGCGACTAATACATGCGCCCCTAACGAATTAACTAAACACAGCTCTCTGGATGCGATATTTCAGCTGTGTAACCATAGGGGCGCGACTAATACATGCGCCCCTATTTTAATTCACAAAAATGGTCAGCAGGGGGGTTCGAACCCATGCCCTCACTCAACCCAGCGCCTCCAACCAAACCCCCCTTGCCACTGGACCATTTGTATTTCTTGTAAAGTGTAAAACATTTCTGTTATTAATAGGGTTGTAAGTTTTCCAATTTTTTTAATAAAAAACACTTTAATATTTTATTACCTCTATTTATAATAACTATATTCCATATATTATAAATACTGTTATTACTTCTATTTATAAATAATATTTTAATAAATAATTTCACAAAATATTTAAATATTTATTACTACTTATAATAATTATATTTAATTACTACTTATTTGTAATAATATATTTATTAATGTAATAATATTTTTAATATATTAGTTCTTCAGCTATGTTTAATAATATTTTTAATATATTTAATAATGTAATAATATTTTTAATATATTTATTAATTTAATAACTAAGTTTAATATATTTAATATATTTAATATTTATTAATGCAATAATATTTTTAATATATTAGTTCTTCTATTTATTAATTCTATTAAATATATTATTACTGATATTAAATATATCATTGCTTATATTAAATTTATCATTACTTATATTAAATATATTATTACTTAATTAAATATATCATTACTTGTATTAAATATATAATATTTATATTTAATATATTATCACATCTATTAATAATAAATATAATAAGTGCATTTTAAAATTACTATTTTAATATATTTAATAAAATGTGTATAAATAGAAAAAAAATGCCCAGAATGTCAGGGGCGCATGTATTAGTCGCGCCCCTGACTTGTAGGGCCCACAGATCGTTAATGCACTGCAAACGGCCTTGAATTCAGCAAAAAAAAAATCAAAAAACTTAGGGGCGTGACTATTAGTCGCGCCCTTGGCCCTCTGTGCAATTATTAGGGTGTCTCCGGCCCTATCTGTTGAAATTTATTGCTGCTAGGCCCTCTATGAAAATTTTCCTTGAGGATATGCTCTGTCTTATATACTGTTATGCTAATTTATGTAGGTTACTGGGGTCAAGTAATAATACTGGGAATGAGAGTTACAACATTATTATTTGGCGAATTTTCTAGGCCTAAAAATAATAATAATACGCGAATTTTCTCATCTCCTCCCACCCACCCGACCTCGTCGAATAGAGCTCCTCTCCTATGGCGTTGCGCGCGTTTTACAACGAGATCAGGTCGATGAAGGTGCGTGAGGTGCCGACTTACATCAAGCCCCGCCTCTCATGGGAGAACGTGAAGAAGAGCGCCGACAAGGCCGTCGACCGCTACATCGACAAGTACATCGATACCGGCTCGGCTGAACCTATCTTCCACGTCTGCGTCGGTGGCATGATTTTCTCTTACCTTGTCAACCTTCCCCATGAGCGCCGCCACCTGGCGCACCAAGAGCACCTCGACAAGAGCGGTGGCCACCACTGATCGCTCCAAGGTTAGATCCAAAACCCTAATCGAATTTCTTTAGTTGTTTCGTGTAATTTCCAATTTTCTATCGGTGACTGGATCTGTTAACTTGCGTTAGAAATAGTTTAAATCTAGGTTTACGTTGTAAATGTGTCAATTTATGAACTCCTATGAAGCTACCTAGTTAGGTCGTTTTGATACATTTGTCCACCCCACCCACGTACACACCCTGCTACAAAATTGGAGTGGTGCCACCTCCAAATTGTAGTTGAGAGCTGAATGTTGACTTTCTGCATTTATGTGTCTTCTGAATTGAATTTTAAGAGATCTGTTTGCTTACTTGAGGAAAGGAGTGTTCCGTGCTAGCATGTATTAGGAGCAACCGGGAAAAGCTTTTGTTTGCGTTTGATACAAAGAACTTGAGACTATGTTTCAGTTGTTTCATTGCTTGTGGCTCCTGTTTAATCCTAGTATAAGAATATTTCATAATGTGCTAATGGTTATGACTTATGATAATACAATCTATTTAACATGTTCCAGACTGTTGACAAATTGGATCGTGGGCCATGTCAGATGATAGTCTCTTATGTAGCAAACCTTTTTGTTAATGTTGCTATATCGGTGTTTATTTTGACAGTGAAATTTGTACTGCCTTTTATTTCTTAGTAAGCTGAGCAGTCTTTTTTATATATTTTTGTGTGTGTGTGTGTGTTTTTTTTTACCAAAGAAGTTTGCTTGAATGTTTTTCTGACTTCATTCGTCTTTTTTGCAGGTTTGGACATTTTTATTTTTCATCCAATCGAATGCTTCTTCTTCTTAAAAATAGCTTTATCTTAAGCTGATGTTTCACAATAATTGGACTCTTTTGTTCCTTCTGAGCTTTTCTTGGTTTGAGTCTTGTAATGTTCCTCCTGAGCGTTTCTTGGTTTGAATCTTGTAATATTACTTTATCAGTGCATCTTTCGGCAATATATATGTGCAAGTGCAAATAAGTGCACATACTCTATTTAGTTATGCTGCTCATATTTCATCTCAATGCATCTTTGTATGCAATGGAGTTATCATGGCCTTGAGAATTTTTGTGGTATGAACTACGTCAAAATTCAAGGCTTCTCATGATGTTATTTAAGTGGTCATATTGTGATACCAATGGTCTTGGTACCTGGTGGTGGTGCTGTTGACATCAGAACTAAATATTTCCAGGTGGAGAATGCCAAAATTGAATGTGTTATAGAAGTGAACTTGTTTCATCATAGACCCTTAGACTTGTGTAGCTTATTGCACAAAAATGTATATTGTAGGGATACGGCAGGATACGGTAGGATACGGCTGTGATATTTTTCAGTGCGCAATGGTTAGTATTTTGGTCATAAGTCCTTCATTCAAACTTCGATTAGTTGATTCAAATTGCGTTGGAAAGTTAAGAAAGCTTTATAATCTTGAGCTTATCATCTAGGATGTTCTATCTCTTGATTCCTACAGTAAAATATATTAAATTAGAGCAATCTTGAATTCTTACAAAAGAAATTTAATCTTAATCTTAATTACTTTTAAAACTTACATAACAATATATATCATTATTTAGAATAACATGTATCTATAGTGATAGTTGAATGTAAACAAAATTAAACATTTAATATATAATGTGAATTTTTATTATTTTATATATACTTTCGTAAATTAGTTCTTTGAAAAATGATGTATTTTCGCACTCGCATCATATCGGATACGATATCCGTACCTGCACTCGTAGAACATAGCTTCTAACGTAAGTACCACAATAATGACACTCAATGAGATGTAAAGCTTTACTTTTTGACTGGGCCGCATTGGAAGACGAGGTGCAATTGGTGCTTCTATGCTTTCAACAATACATGATTAGAGAGACAGAAAAGCAACGATGCCAGTCTGATTGGATGCACAAACCCAAGCGATGTGAGGCGGTGGTTGAAATGCTAGCGATGCGAGGTGGCGATGCGAGCTAGGGTGGCGGAGCGGTAGGGTGGCATAGCGGTGGGGTGGCAGATCGCTAAGGTTCTTCTCTCCTCCTCCTGATTTCTCCCTTGCGAGTGTGATATGAGTCGAGTGCATTTTGAGCAGCTTTTAATGGATACTATATGGTGACGATAATAGAGAAATAATTTCATCAGGATTTTATTGGTAATTTGCCAATTTCTAACTTTGTATTGATATTTTGTCAATTTTCCATAACCAATTTATCCATTTTATTATTATAAAGATTTATGCCTAAGTGTTGTCCGAAATATTTAATCTTGTTTTATGCTTCTTGCTTGTAGGTGTCTGTAGTGTGACTAGCATGCTCAACTTCAATGCTATCAATTGGTAAATTCTGAGAGAGTATTATGCATTAACTTGTTGATCTCTGGCGTGGTACCAAACTGGTACAATAACAAGCATGTGGCAAAACTTCGCTAGTATATAGTGAATGAAAAAGAATCAATTGATGATGCTAATTTGTCCTTGTAGTCAGACAACTTGTGTTACTAAATCACGGGATAACGATGCAAATAAAAAAAAATATACTTTGCATCTACCGACTTGATGATTGATTGATGCTTTATGAATTTTAAAGCCAATAGAAAATTAAAGTTGGTGGAGAGACGAGAGAAAGGTGCGTACCAGAATCTTTTCACCTTCTTCATTTTAGGATTTTTAGAACTTTCCGATCAAATTGGAACAGGCCGCTGTACTAAAAATGAATTCAGTACTTGCCTGAGAAGAATTACTATTGATCTAGGTCAACACTATTTTGGATTTGCATGAGCAACCAGGGAAAAAAAGAGGGGAAGGGGTATGAAAGAGATGTATAATTGAGTGCTCTACCAGCTGCATCCTAATCCTCATTCCGATCTGATTCAATTTCTATTAAGAAACACTATTTGTCTATGATAATAAGTAGATTAGTGTGGTGTGGCTATGCGCAAATTAATATGGGGGCGGCTGGAGAAATTCTTAGAAAACAAATTAAATGCATAAATGATCAGAATTTCATAAAGTAGAGATGGAGGAGCCACGAGAGGCGGCAGTTAGTTAGAGAAATAACGGAGAGTTCTATATTTTTGCATCACACCGAGGCACTGAGCGCATCAGCATATCTGCGATCTATCACAGTTCACAGATTTAAACAATCTGACTGTTACGAAGTTTAAGCTCACGGTTCGGTCCGGTTCGGCTCGGCTCGGCTCTGTGAGCTTGAGAACGTTAGTAGTCATATGGGATTCGTTAATGTTCTGGTCCAATTCTTAGTTTTGGCATCTGATGAATCCATGTCATCACCTTTCGGGGTATATCAAAATATGCCACAAAGTCACTGTTATTATTTATTATATATCTGAAATACAAAAGCAAATCAAAACCATTAATCTTGATTATTTTGTTATTTTGACGACAGATATGCGCACATAAATTTCATGATTTGTATCCCATTTTACCTTAGATAAAGTTATCAAAAAATAAAAACACATAAAAATTAATCAATCGTAGAACCATTTCTTTTACTTGTAAAACGAGCTTTAAAAATAATGTTACAAGGTTCAGGTTCGGGAAATAATCTCCCTCTATAAATTAACAATGCAGTTTGAGATTTCATATTTCTCAAAAAGAATAAGCAAGCGGTGCGGTATGGAATTTGGGATACTTCTTTCTGCTTCATGATGGAAGTGCTTTTTCCTGCTAATACGCTTCTTCGTCTTCCACCAGGCGCTGAGGCGCCAGCAAACACAAACACAAACACAAACACAAACAGAAAGCTCAAAATGTGTCACAAAAGCTCGCATATAAAGAATGACCAAAAATAGCTAGGTGATGCTACCACTGCAATAATTTACATCAAAATCCGTGATATAAACTTCTGGCACAATGCACATAATATTGTCAATGGCCTTTCAACAGGTTTTGTGTGCTAAACGATGCATCAGCTGCAATGTTTTTCAACAATTTTGAATTAGAAGAAGTACCCATAAAAAATCGCCCAACTATATATACAATATATGTTTTGAATAAATTAACATCAAATATAATAGAAGGGCATCGCTAGTTCATGCCAAATGTGTACCAAATTAATATCTAGTTGCATCGGTTCCAATTGGGCAGGTTGAGCGGATTATTCAGGTTAATGAAATTTTGTAATTCCAGAGTATGTATTAAGTCAGGCCATGCTGAGTGTCAGTTCGTCAGTTCAGATCGAGTCAGGATGCTCAACTTTAGATCATATTTTGGTCTCGTGTTAGGTGGGTTCAAGTTCGGATAAATTTGATTCAAAAAAATTTAGCAACCTCGTAACACATGTAGTTCAAGTGATTGCAAAAACAAATAATTGTAGATGAAGGTTTAAGGAAAACATACCGAATTTACATACTCTAAATGCTTCATGACATCTCTTGTGTCCAATTCCTGCAATATTGGATATAGTCATGTTATTCAAATTTACAACAAAATCAATACCAATTTTGCCAAATTATTTTACAAATATAACATCAACTCATTTTGAAACTACAAAGCACTAGCTAATTGTGTTACAAAAGGACTTCCAGAAAAGGTTTGTTAGGTTGCCGAATTGGCAAGGAATATAAATTAAACTAGGAATAAGAAACCATTGAAAATTGAGACAAATCAACACTACAATCTTGTTCAACAACAATAACAATAATAACAACAATAACAACAACAAAGACTTTAGTCTCAAATAAGTTGATAAGCTAGAGATGAGAACCAACAAAGCCTTTAGAATAGGAAATTAAGCTCTACTCCAATCCACAAGAAAAACACTCTTCCACTATTCACTTTTTCTACAATTTCATCAATTTCATGAAGGGGAGCCTTGGTGCAGTGGTAAAGCTCTCGTCTTGTGACCAGGAGGTCACGGGTTCGAGTCATGGAACCAACCTTTTGCAAAAATGCAAGAAAATGCTGCGTACAAATACTGCAAAGTGGTCCAAACTTACCCGGATCCCGTGCAAGCGGGAGTTACGTGCACCGAACTGCCCTTTTTAATTCAGTTTTACGAACTTTTACTAATTTAAACTACTTAGGCCACATTCTTCTTCAATCTCCTCGCAAGCAATCCCATAACTAATCAAAACTGCACAGGTACAAATATTTTTAAAAAGAGTAAATATGCAATAATATTGTACCTGAGGAACCGCACAATCAGCATGGAATGGATCCCACAAAATACAATGTGAGCAATCCCAGTTATATGTTTGAATCTCAAAGAGAGGAGCCCTAACATGTCATACAAAAAGACAGTTAATAAAATTGCAATTTACAATTTTTATAAAAATCCGAATGTTTCAGGCGAACAATATGCCTAACAAGTGGAGAACAAATATATTGGTACTAATCCGCAAAAAATAAAAGAAATATGCTAAGAAAGATATACACATAATATTCATCAACTAGAAAAGAGCGTGTGATAAGATACTAAAAAAAGTTATGTGGTGAGCTCTTTTAAAAAGGTCCCAATAAATTATCTTTATCAAAAGATATAGCTGACATTATGACTAATGTCAGAATATGTGACGGTGAGACAAGTGATTTTCCTATTAAGATACATATACTCCTTTGTTTAAGTGATAAATAGATATCATAGTTTACCGTCGCCATTTTCCACAAACAATTCCCTTTGTCTCCTCTCTACACTGTATCCAATTACAGCAGCTGTAAGTTTTGTTGCTCTCCTGAACCTGAAGTGTAATGGAAATATTACAGAGCTAAGAATAAATCATAATAAGCTTAAAAAAAGAATATTAAGGTAACATATGAATCAACAATCATCAAATCATAGCCATGTCTCACATTCAAATTGCCAAGTTCCCCAGATCTAATTTCTTCAACTTCCTCATAGTAACTATCATCACTGCATAGGAAAAAAGGATCATTAAGATGGGTACAAAGCATAGATTAGAAAGTTTCAATTCCCTTGCAAGTTGTGCTTTACTGCTTACTACAGTGCCAAATTGATGAGCTACACCAGGAAAGCAAGTTCAAGGTGACACATGCTTGTGTTTTATTTACACAAGTAAAGGGTCTGTTCAAACTGTAATTTTGCAAAGATGTCTCTGTAATAGGTAGTTAGGTACAACGTAGAAATTGCATCTATCTGAAAATCCGAACCACCTAAAACAACTAAAGCATGCAAATTTGAAGTGCCGATAAAATGTCAACCCTAAAGGTATAGCATAATAGATATAGATATTATGATTACTTCAGCTCTCTTAGTGGGAAATGTGTGCCAGATATACGATATATCTGTCCCAACACAACATTAACATTTTAACATTTTCTTTCAAGTTTATTACATTTTATCCACGAAAATCCAGATTCATATGGAAAAGGGGAATTAATATGAATATAAAAGGATCTATAAGAATCCACATACTGATGCAACTAAAGCTCCTAACTAACACTATAAGCTAAAAAGAAAGCACAAAACCAGATTATTAAAAAGGGAATAAGACAATGAGTTTATGAGATCCATGAGGGAACTGAGAAGAGCTAGTGTTCAAAGTTTTGACTGAATCACTCTTATATTTTGAACAAAAATAAACAACCATTGAGTTAAAGTAATAAGAGGAGGGATCTCTTTACGATGGTTATTTGACAATCTTGACATTGTGATTTCAAATAAATAGATAAAAATCATAAAAATGAAAAAACATTATAAATACATTCTTGAACTTATAGAATGTCATTTCATGTTCTATCGTGAATCATTAAGGATTAACCGTTAAAAGTTTGCATAAAACATGGTCTTTGATGGAGCATGAAATAACACTCAAATTACATCAAATTTAAAACGCAACCAATCTATAAGTTTCAGAATGTGTATGTAGTTTTTTTTTCTATTTATATGGTTTTTTTATCTATTTATTTGAAATTTCATTGTCAAGATTGTCAAAATAACTCATTGTCCAACAGTATGGAAGTAAATTAACTGTCTGGGAAGCGCTCTTCCAAGCAGCATGTTAGGATAAGGGCTCAACAAATTGAGCACACTAGTGCGAAAGCTGTTGGACAAGAGAGCATGTTCTACTTATCTCGTAAGCCAGTGAGACTAAAAGTTTGAGTTAACAGACGATACTCCCCGAGTCCCTATATAACAAGCCTACTATACTTGATAACTCCAAAATAAATGCATATACCTTGACCTGATTTAAATACTTCAAGATTTTATATTTAAATATATAATAAATCTGAACATAGATTTTTTTTTTTTTTTCACTACAACACATTCATGCATTATTCTTTAGTAATTTAAATAGAATTATACTTCAGAATTCAGATGAACCCATAAAATCTAACCTGATTTCTTCACTTTACAAGCTATTGACCTTTGACCCATAACATCTAACCCGATTAGACCAAACGTTGCAGCCCATGCAACTCAGATACCCTGGAATGACATCAACACTCCCTCACCTAACAACAGCTAGAGAACAAACTTCTACCAATTTATTAAGTTCTCAGAAGAAAGATTGAACCTAGTACTGAACCGAGCCAGGTACTTGAGAATGAAGCTCCTAACATCTACCAATTTATTAAGTTCAATCAATACTATAAACTTTAACTAATACAAGACGAGAACGCCCTTGCAACTTGGTATGCATTGGAGCTCTTCCATCTTTTCGAAACACTACATTTTTAATTTTGAAAGCACAAGAAGTATTCATTGAATCTTTAGTAATATAACAAGTTGGAGTATCGCAAATGAAATTCAATCGAAGTAATAATCAAAGAAATAGGAATATAAGTAATAATAATATTAATAATTAGTAATAATAAATGACGACAACGATAATAACAATAATAACAATAGAGTGAGATTAAGATGTCGCGTATCTTGAATTTCAGAGTGTAAATGATCAATCCAATTCGTTGAAAATATTGTCTATATCAAATTTATTTAGGAATCAAAATTTTCATTCTTTTAGAAGTTTCTACTATTTTATCAAATGTATAAAATTCATTGATCTAATGATTTGTTTATCTCAATTAATAAATTTTTAACCCATCTGATCAAATATTAAAAAACTAAATAAAAATTTTGGTTCCTCGTTAGATTTTAGTATGAACAATGTTTTCAATAGTTTGAATCAGTTGTTTATACTCGAAAATTCGAGATATGTAGTTGCAAACAAGATAGAGTTTGTGTTTGCGTAAGCACCGTAACCTCAATCATAATCCTCATGCTAATAATAATAGTAAGAAAATGCTAAAATTCATAAGAGACTAAACAAATGTCCTACATCTCTAATCTCAAACAAAAATCGTAAATTATATACTTCAAAAATATAGTCTAGATCATGATTATGGTACGTGAATTGCTAATTTTCATGTGTTCTTATATGACACCAACTCTTTGGAGATGTTCCAAGTCTTTAAATCTCATTTTATTGCTTCACCTCTTGTTTGGTCAACCTTACCTCTTCTTGTGCTTTCGAAGCGATTCATAACTTCACTACATATTAATGCTTAAGAATACTTCTATTTGTTTTCAATAACAAAAATCCTTAGAACATAAAACCTACAATACTACTCAACAACAACAATAAAACAACAGTCTTTAATCGCAAATAAATTGAAATAAGCTAAAAATGAAATCCAATCTGAAATGAAAAATCAATATAGATATATAATAAATAGTAAAATAGTAGCAAAGATAGTAATAATAATAATATAGTAAATAATAATAATAATAATAATAGAAATAATAATTATTCTACAAATTATAAGTTTAGACTAGCACCCTACATCATTAATTCTGAACTAAAAACCGTACATATATACCACCACTTCTAAATTTTAGTCTGTCATGATTCTACTACGTGGATCGCTAACTTTCATGCACTCCTATCTGACGCCAACTCTGCCAATGTTGTTTTCAACATAGCTCGAAAAAGAGGAGAACTGTGATAGGCTTGCAAGCCAACGTAAAATTGTAGCCATTCTCATGAAAATGAAACCTACAATACTACTCATAAACCCTAATTCCTAAGGCATGATTTTTATGCGTGAATCGCTCAATTTCATGCGCTCTTATCTAAAGACGAGTCTTTAAATACACTCAATTTCTAAAATTTTCTTTAGCTTTACATAAATGCAATTAACTATACCCAAACCTCATTAATTTTCTATAATATAATATAATATATCTCGTGGAGAATAAACTTAATTTCTAAAATACGAAATCAACAATAATGAATTGTTGGATTTTTTATTGTAATTTTTTACCAAAAAATAAGCATATATTTTTCTATTTTTAATATAAGAAACATAAAATTATTATCATAAATTTTATGTATATTTTCCATGAGAAGTTAATGAGATAGGCCCAATGGCCCACGTTGAAAGTTGAAAAAAGGTTAGGATAATTCACAAAACTTCACATGGAAGTAATAATGTGTGCTCCAGAAATGAGTTATGAAAGAGAAGAAAAAGAGAAGAAATGAGTGAGAAAGACAGTGAAATCCTAATTTCACATGAAATGTTAAATCTTAATTCACAAAACTTTACATGAAAGTTATAATATGCGCCCAGAACTATGAGAGTATGAGATCAGAGGGAAGGACAAGAGAAGGAATGAGTGAGAGAGGTAGAGTTAAATCTCAAAGTTCAATTTGAAGAGTAAAAGTTATCTTTTATTAAAAGGCTTTGCCTTGGATTTGATCAATTGAGAGCCAAGTACTCTACAAACTAGAAATCCACAAACTAGATTGGCTTATTGTAACGTGTAAGTTCTTATATTAGTTGTGGTATTCAAATCTAGCTTAGATTGGCGTATTGTAACGTCTAAGTTCTTATTAGTTGTGGTATTCAAATCTAACTTTAAGACTAAACAATATATAGCTCAAAGTCCAAGCTAACCTCCTCAAGTACGATGGAATGTTGAACCAAACTACATCTCTATATTTATCAAGTAGGGCATGCTATAACCATTATTATTGGCTTTGTATTGAAATAAAAAAAATATATCATTATGATAGAAATACATACTCGTGAATTGGGCCAAACCACTCTTGAACTTCAGCTTGGAAAGCTTCACCGATTCTGACGCTTGAAGTATATTTCGGAAGGTCCTCTTCTGTAAGGTGGTCACCTCTTTTTATCAACTCACCACTTCTCAGACTTGCATCTTTTTTCTTGCTCCTTGAACAATGAAAACAATGCCATTCTTCAGGGAACACTTTTCTAGAGAGTACGCCACTACATTTCAAATGAAATGGCCCCTCACATTTGTCACAAATCAACATCTTTGTAGAGTGTCCAATTGCAGAACAACTTTTGCACTTCAAAGATTGCATCTCATCTGAAGAATTGTGAATCCTTCTATTGATTTCTTTGTTTCTATTATGATTTCTTAATACACATATGCATATATCCCTTGCACAAGAGCAATTTGCAAATAACTTCTCGTCCGTATTTGATAACGAACACTCTAAGTTATTTTCTAAAGGTATCTTGCCATCAAAGCTTATCGCAAAATCGTTGCTATAAGTTCTTTCATCTTGAGGAATAAGAAAATCATTATCATTCAACTTCCTTCGTTTACAAATATGACTATTTTGTCTTGTTGAGATACGAGGCATAGTTCCTTAACAAATGGAAAGAAAAAAGTATTAATAACTTTTTTAGAGAGATAGACCATTAAATAGTTAATAATCCCAAATACAAAAGACATACACTACCACAAAAACGATCTTTAAAAGCGGACAAAATTACCCTTTAAAATCGGACTCCAGTCCGCTGTAAAAGAGAGGGCTTTTAAAAGTTTGAGGAGTCCGCTGCTAGTTGTCAGGTCTTAAAAACCGGACAGCAAAAACAGTGTCCGGTGTTAAATGCACCTTTTAAACCGGACTATACCATTACTGTCCGCTTTTAAAAATACTTTTAAAACCGAATCTATACTTGCAATTCGGTTTTAAAAATCAAAATTTCAAAATATAGCAATTAATGCGCGGCATGCGCCAGAAAAGTGAATTGTCAAAACTTTTTTCAAAAATGACTTCAAATCTTATAATATTTACATAAACAATCTAGATTATAATTTTATAAATAACCTAAACTTTTAAAATTTATTCTAAAAATAGTCTTATGTTGTTTATTTAAATTTCAAATTCAAAGTTAATTCTATATGTATATTTAAAATTCAAATTTCAAATATATATTTTAGAATCTAAATTTCTCTTGATCCGTGAGGTTTTTATTTCTTTTGATTCATGTTTCAAAAATTTTAAAAAATAAAACTTTTCAGATGAGAGAAAAAGAAGTAAATCAAAAGACAAACGATTTTTTTCTAAGTAGCTAGTAAATATTTTTTTCTTAGAGAAGAGATCAGATGAGAAATGAGAAATGTGAATCAAAGAGGTGAGAAATGAGAGAAATGGATGAATTATATAGAGAATCAAAGAGGTGATCCGTAGGTTTTTTCTGAGTGATTTTTTAGCGTCAGATCAGTCTAGAATGGACGTTGTGGATTAGAAACAGTATGACGATCCGTGGGATATCTTTTAACACCGGAGTGTATAAATGGTCCGGTGTAAAAGACCCCTTTTAAATCGGCCAGTACAATGGTCCGGTGTAAAAGACCCCTTTAACACCGATCTAGTACAACGGTCCGGTGTAAAAGACCCCTTTAACACCGACCGAGTACAACGGTCCGGTGTAAAAGACCCCTTTAACACCGGCCGAGTACCATAGTCGTTGTAAAAGACCCCTTTAACACTGAAGTTTGATTAAAGTTCAGTGTTAAAGCTATAGCCGGTTTAAAAGGAGGCTCTTAAAGCCTCTTTCTGTAGTAGTGATAATACAACCATAAAATACTAGTGACTGACAACTTATCAAATCTAAATAACCAACGGAATATTTATTCATTTAAATGAGAAAAGTGGTGTTTCAGTAAATTTGCTCTTTCTCCGTTACATCTTCCAAATGAAGAATGGAGAAGTCTTATGATCTATGTTACCCCGGTGCGTCACCTTTGCATCCGAACCCGTATCGGGTGCGAACCAGGTGCGGGTGCGGCTCCGGTGCGGCGCGGGTGCGCACCTGGTGCGCCACCTGGCGAATCAGGTTCTTTTAATGAGTCAAACTAGCAAATTTGGTCAACAGTGCGATTGGGTGCGCATCTTGGTGCGGCTGGGTGCGCAGCTTGGCCACAGAATATCCAAGAGATCTTTTTTTTGCTCAAAAAAGTGTGCTGCTGCAACCAAGATTCGAACCCGAGTCTCCTCTTTGAGAGACCAAGCTCCCAACCACTAAGCTACACATGCAATTGTGTCCATATGGTTCTTTATTGCTATATATTCTTTCTCAGGTGACATTAAAGAAGAAAAAAAGAACACATTAAAGAAGAACAACTCATTGATATTAAAGAAACAAATATTCAACTATACTAAAAAAATATTATTTCGATATATTAAATTAATTTTTTAATTAAAGTTTAATATATATAGCCGCATCCGTATCTCTGATTTTTTAAAATTACCGTATCGCCGCATCCGTATCGCACCGGATACGATACCCGCACCCGCACTCGTGCAACATAGCTTATGATTGTCCTTTTTTTCACTTTTTCTGTTATTTCCTAAAAGAAAGTCTATGACTCACATCTCACGCTACAGCTTTTTTTTTATATTGTCATTCAGATGATCGCATGGACGCTGATCTCATTTTAATTCCTCCAAGAGGAATATGTTACAATATAATTCATCGATTGAAGGCTTTTATATAAGATTTTCATACTTTCCTCACAAAGAAATATGTTGTAGAAAATTTAACTTGGCTTTCTCATTTTTTAGAAAGGCAATCAAGTTGAATTGTTCAACAACAACAACAAAAATTTTAATCTCAAACAAATTGGGATAAGTTAAAAATGAAACTCGATCGTAGCATGTTGAATTTGTTGTTTCACTTAAAATGAACACAAGTTTATTACATGCTATTTGAATTTAGAACCACATAACTTAACCAAATCAAGTTAATATGAATTATTTTGATTATTAGTTTTTATCTAATTTTTTTATCACGAAACAATTGATATTGATATCATAAGTACCTGACGTAGTTTAGCTTGATATTGTATTCATTCAAGTTGTGAGCCTAGTATAACTACTAACAAGATAAATAAAAGATGATGGGGGTCAATAAATGATAAGAAAGGAGGCAAAAGAGAATATTATTGTCGGCAAGTTCAACAATCGAATCACGTTAATCTTATGTCACTTTACCCTCTCTATCTTTATTATATTTCTTGCAATTCTTGTGTGTTTTTATTTGCTATTACTTCGACAAATTGAATAGTGACCAAATTGAGATATTCGTGGTGATCCGTGTTACTAGGATACGCCACGGATACGGTGCGGGTGCGTATCGGATACGCCACGTGGCATATCCAATTATTTTATATTATTTGACCGACGAATACGATCAAGATACGTTTTGGATACAAATTAAGTATTTTAGTAATATTAAATAAGCAACTGTGTATATTATATAATATTATTCACGCCACGTAATTTGTATAGTATTATTTTCGATATAACATGAACTCTTTTGTCAAGAAAGTGTTTAATCAAATGCTTATATTTTTTTGTTATTTCACAAGTATCAATATATATTAAAAAAAATTGAATAGAAAAACAAATTTCAAGCATTTTAATATATAATATGATTTTTTATTGTATATATATATCCACACCCGTATCCGCGATTTTTTAAAAATGTCGTATCGCCGCACCCGCACTGTATCGGATACGATACGCGCACCCGCACCCGCACTCGTGCAACACAGGTGGTGATTCTTGATTACTTGTGCTTCAGCTATAGAAATTGTGCATAACTAATTTCCAACAAGTTTTATCAGAGCTAAGACTACGTAAGAGTAAAACTTGGTCAAAATTGTGAAAATTATGGCACCAACAAAATTTGTCAAAGAACTCGTCTTAAGTGCAAGAATTTTCTTTTTGAAAAAGATGTATGATCAACTACTTGAGTCCCCTTGAATTGTGAGAAATTGTTGACAAGGAATAAATTTCCAAGTATGAAAGTGACGATGTAACCTTAATAATGAGATTAAGTAAGAAAGTTTTAAGAATGATAATACGACAAAAACCCACTCGAACTCTATTCATGAACGTATTGTCATGTCTTTGGGAAAAAGGTAGTCATCCCCATTGAAAGCTTATGTGAGATATTTTGTTTTAAAAATAAGAGAAAAAGGTGTATGCATACAAGTCTTTTCCTTGGACTGAGAATGAGAAGATAGGTGATTATAAGGGTTGTTCAAGTATTGTGTGAATGAAAAACCTACAACTAGTGTTTTATATTCGTGCCGTTTCGTTCCAAACACGGCTTGACACGACACGGTTAGTATTTTATTATTTTTACCGTGTCGTTTCGTGCCATGCCAAAAATTGGAAGGGATCGAAACGGAACGGTTAAGACACGACACGTTTAGGCACGCCGTGTCTTAATCGTTCCGTGCCTAACAATGTCGTGTCTTAATCGTGTCGTTTATAAACGTGTCGTGTCTAAACGTGTCGTTTCTAAACGTGTCGTGTCTAAACGTGTCTTGTCTTAACTGTGTCTTAACTATGTCGTGACTCGTGTCTAAACGTTTATTTTTTAAAATTTGTAAAGTTTAAAATAGAATAATTAATAAATGCAAAAGATTTCAAAATAATTTGAACTTTCGTGTCTATCCGTGTCTATATGTGCCTACCCGTGTCTATCTGTGTTGTGTCGTGTCTATTCGTGTTGTGCCGTGTCATCGTGTCGTGTCTAAATGTATCGTGTCTAGACGTGTTCTCGTGTCGTGCTTTCGTGTCGTGTCTCTCCTCGTAAATGTTTCGTGCCGTGTCGTGTCCTACAGTAGAAAACCTAAGCACGACACGCTTAAGACACGGCACGTGAACAGTACCGTGCCATGTACTTATCATGTCGTGTCGTTCCGTGACGTTTTTAGACACGCAGACACGATTTTGAGAACTCTACCTACAACTAATTTATCATTTTTACATAGGTTACTATTTTGCCTCATCAATAATATTTGCACTCCCAAATCTACCATAGAAACTAATATGAAAATGAATGCTCTATTCTATCTTCGACACCTATTGATCACAGACCAAAAATTTCTCATTTCCTTTATAATCATTAATCATTTGAAAATCGTTCATGAAAACATACAATCAAACATTTCCTATGAACATCTTCTTTACAAGATAATGTGTCTTAATGGAATTAAATTCTTGTGTGGGTAACATGAATGAACCAACAAATCTTCACAAGGTCTAGCCTAGTATTGAATTGGAATTGGATGGATCTTATTGGAGCCCCAAAAGCAATGAAAAAATGACTAAATTCATTTTTTCAGAGCTAAACCGAACCAATACACTAAACCGAAGGGTTTTAGAACTAATAAAGAAACCATCTCTCAAGAAATTTCAACCAAGTCATCAAATCAACTTGACGTCCGAAGCCTCTCCAATCAATTGCTTCAAATCTCCAAGAAATTTTCTTCACTTAGTATTTGATCTCAAGAAGGATTTCACTTGACAAAACAAAAAATTGAGTAAGATGAAAAGTGATATCTCTAATGTCGAAGTTTTTCATCTTCAAGTCCAAACTAATTGAAATTCTAAGTTCGAACATTGAAAAGTTCCATCTAATGTGATTGACTTAATTACACTTTGACACACGATCAAGTATAAGAAGAAAAAAAAAAAGAAGAAGATAGAAGAAGAAAAGTGAGATGAGTGACTTATTTGTGTAGGTGTACTATTTTTCTCTAATTATGTCATGCTCCTAGCAAAACAAACTTTTAAATAATTTTAAATTCTAGTTTTAAAGAATGGTTTGTATTATTCTCTATGACTATGATGAGCTTGCTTAACTATATGTTAGTTAATGTGCTTTGCTATATGATTATATCTTGTTTATTACTTGTTTTCATATATTATCAATATAGATATCTTGCTTTGAATCGACGGAGAGCTATATGCTCATACCTAAGAAGAGCTCCATGCTCAAGGGAGAGCAATTGTGACAAGAATTTCAATTCAATATATTTTTTATCAATTTACAAAAAGAGGAAGAAGATCAACAAGAATGAATAGGTATCTTACATATGCAATTGTGACAAGAATTTCAATTCAATATCTTTTTAAGTACTTGTTCCTTTCCTTTCTTTTCTTTTCTTTTTTTTCAAGAAAAGCTATTCAATTTCTTTTAGTTTTGATTAATCTGGGAGCCTTGACACAGCGGTAAAGCTATCGTCTTTTAATTAGAAGGTCACATGTTCGAGTTGTGAAAATAGCTTCTTACAGAAATGCAGGACAAGATTGCGTACAAAGACAAAGTGGTCTGATCCTTTCTCGTACCCCACGCAAGCGGAAGCTACATACATCAGAATGCCCTTTGAAGCCTCCTTAGATATTAAATTTTGCATTTTTTTTATTACTATTTTTTTAAATGTGCAAAGTGGATTAATCTGACGATCTTCATACCAGCAAATATGAATGATTTTTCTAACCCTCTTAAATATAATAAAAAAATCTAAAAAACATAAATTTGATATAAAAAAATTAATATAATAATCACATTCAATGATTTGAATCGATTACTTGAATTTGAAATTGTAGATACGAAAACAAAATATCATGTAAATGGAGCTTTGTAAATCACTCTTTAACCAAAAATCCAACAAGCTATATAATTGACTTTATGTTGTATTCAAAGGACGAGTATAATAGTCAGGGTAACAATTATGCCCCTCTATATTTGAAGTACCATAGAAAATAAACACCATCTCCGATTAAATAGAAATACGTAGCTAAAATAGAATATATCGAATTAAACTTTGAGAAGAAACTCCTAATTACGAATAGCAAAACGGAGAGAAGAGTTACCTAAAAGAAAGATGCTTAGGGCGCCTGCTTGATCAAGATGGAGATGGAGATCGAGTAGAAATATAGAGGATGGGTAAGGGACGAAACCTCAAACCCTAGCGGTAGAAATGCCTAGAAGATGGAACAAAGGCGTCATTTATAAAGTTGCCCAATCAATAGTCATTACGGATCTATTAAATTTCTCGTAATGGTCTGATCCCAAGTTCTTGTAATGGTCAAGCAAATGGGTTATTATTATGGGCCTATGTTCATAGTGAACAGTGACAACAACATTCGGAAAATATTTTGAGTATATTTAGATGTTCTAAATTTGAAATCAATGACGTGGTTAGAGTTTCAAAAATATTCGGGCGGGTCTACTTGCTCGTGTTCGACCCGTGTTCCATTCATGCTCGTGTTCAGATTCGATCCGACCCGTGGATCCTGAATCTACGGATCTAGCACGGGTCGGGTTGGCCCCAAACCCTCCAAACCCGTGTACGTCCGTGCTCGACCCATGAAACCGTGCAAAATTTCAAAAAAATACAAAAAGATTCAAAAAATTCAAAAAAATTCAGAAAAATTCGAATATATATATATATATTAAAATAATGTGCAGTTTTAAATTCAAAAAAATTCAAAAAAATTCAAAAAAATCGAAAAATGGACGGATTCGAACCCGACTTGTGCCCGACCCGCCTAGACCCGTCGGGACCATACCCGCCCGAGTTTATCACGAGTCGGGTTGGGGGTTTTGGGTTCGGACCCGTGCATACCCGCCTCGCCGTACCCGTGGACCCGTCGTACCGTGAATCCGGACGGGTCGGATCCACGGGTACCCGACCCACCCAGTCATTAAAACACTAGATGTGGTATATTCAAATAATTATTACTTCAAATTTTAAACATAAATATCGGATATGGTTGTGAGTATATAATTGTCGTTGGAACGATTTAGGTATCGAACACAGAGACAAGTCGACTCTTGATAAGTACTAAAGACTTACGCTTAAGCAAGAAAGAGTGATTAAAAAAGTTAGTTTGTCACAACTGTTTGAAATAAGTAAAACAAATAGTAAATACTGGTTTTGGCAAGAATAATGAGGATCTAAGTCTTGAGTTTTACCAATCACTTACTTACGTTCACAAACGGGTGATTATTGTTGTTGTTGATAGTATGAGTCAAGGTGATCAAGTTGGGTATTAAATGATGATTTCTCAATTTAATATCATGTCTAGTATAACTAAGGTCGATGATTAGTCACGCCTCGAAATAAACTAGAGTTATCGTCCAAACCGTGGTTAAACGTCCCAAAACCAAATTATCGGACAATTACGCAATGATAAAATAACATAGCAGAATCTAACTATCCCTCGATTAACTAATGTCTCTCTCGGGTACAATTAGCAAACGAGTGTTTCTTTTTGTCCCTGATCTAAGTCGTAGATTTCTCAACTATTAAACTCAAACCCTAAGATCAATCAAACAAGAGATAAAAGGAATGATACTTTAATCAACAATAATTCAACAACAGTTTGCTAGCAAGCAAGTTTCATGATTACACCCTAAGCCCTAGAGAGGGACTTAGCCTCTCATGGCACAAACAAATACAAGAAAACAATCTATTACAAGCAAGAGAGAGAGATTAGAGATAGAGAATGGTCAAACAAAATCGAAGAAAGCTCTTGGATGCTTCGTGATCGTCTCTTGTGCTTCCTTGAGATTTAGATGTCATTTTTCTCCCCTTAGCCGCCAGTGAGAGATGAGAAATGAACCTAGGTGGGCAAATAATGAATATGAAAAGGTTATGCCTTCTTTACTCTTTTGAATCATAGCTTTCTGGAATTCCGCCCAAATATTTGCGTCTGCAAAGATATTCTTTCGCCCGCAATGATTTGCTCTAACCTTCTATGTTCTGATCTTAGCAAATCTTTGTGGCCGCAAAGATATTCTTGCGTCCACAAGGAATAGTAAAACTTCGAATATGGAGAAACTCAAAACATAAAATTTGTAGCCCTTTCTCTCCTCTTTCTAACACATTTTGAATCGTCAAATTTCGACAGTGTGTGAGAAAGTTACGAGTGAGATGTAAACAAAGAGAAGAGATCATGTGTAAAGAGGAGAAGCCAAGAAACGAGTTGAGGTGCATGCGACAACGGCTTTGCCCTTAGGGCAAAGGGACTAAGAGGGACCAACTTCCTGTGTGGAAGTAGAGAGGAGAGAGTGTTGAGCCTCTATATATGAATGTACGATGACGATTGTGCGGCTGTGCCTATACACACAGAGTGGAGAAAGAAGAGGCATCGTCGCCTGTGGCAGTAGAAAGGAGAGCGAAAGAGAGATTGTATACATTTAGGATTTTAGGTTTAGGAATTAGGTCGATGTTTTAAGGAGCGTAACTTTGACGGATTGAATTCAGATTCATATTAAGAGACGGTTTGAATTACGAATATGTTGTGCATCAGTACTAATTAATACTACAGTTTGTCCGTACTGATCTTAATCTTACAAATACGGAGAAAATTCTTGATTTTTAACGTATAGTCTATCTTTAATATGAAAAAAATCCACTACAAATTACGAAAATGGCAAAAAAATGAATACATGCAGATGGAAGATCCCTCTAAATTTCTATATAAGAAATTGCAACTTGCAAGATCGATTCCTACTAAACTACTAGTAAGGTCTAAGGCAAAGAGGGGTACCCACGAAGGTAATTCAGCAAATAGTAAATTAAAATGGGCTTCTATGCAAAAGCAGAAAAAAGCCATTAATCAGACTCGGCCCAATCCTCCTCACGTGCGACCCGCTTCCTAGCACGTGCCATCTTCCAAACCGCCTCCACCTCCACCTCCACCTCCGTTTCTTTCGCATTTCTCCTTTGCTTCGTCTTCACACGACTGCCACGTGTCGGCGTGTCTTCTCTCCTCCTCTTCTTCTTCGGCTCGGCAGTCGACAGGCAAGAGCTCGCATCAGAATGCGAAGAACAGCAAGGCTGCGCGTGCAGCACGCTGGATCTGCACACGCGACAGATGCGCCTCAGCGTGTCGGATCCCGGTCCAGAGATCAATAGCAAGGATCTGCACGTGACACAATGGGTCCATCGCAGGTGTCGCGCCACAAGGAAGGTCGCGCCGTGCACGGAGACGTCGCAGCTGGAACAGAGAAAGGCTGAATCTGCAGCGCAATAGACGGATTCAATTGCGTTGCACAACTCACAGCTTTTGCGTTTCATTTGTCTTCACTTGCATGTAATGTAATACGACTCTCCTAGCTACAGGCTTGGAAACACGAGGTACTTTGTGGTTGTGGAAGGAGAGATGAGGAGGAGAGGAGGAGATGAGGCTTGGAAATACGACTCTCCATAGCAGGGACACGTGGGTTGCTATCAGCATGCCATTTCATTAAGCAAGGTTTAGTTCCAGAAGAAGCAGAGATTAGATTCTAATAGAACGGGTGGAAGATAACACTTGTGTCATCCTCCTTTGCTTCCAATTTGGAAACTCAATAGTCCTTTGAGGGCTGACTTACGAATTAACGATTAATGATGACAAATTGTGTAAATGCATACAATTTATGCAGTTCATGGATAATGGATGTTTTCCTTTTAAAGTTCCTCCTGATGCGGATGCAGTTCAACTTAGCAATAACAGTTCACACAGAACGCAAAAGAATTAAAATACAAAATGGATAACAATGTAAAGCGCCAAAATTATCAGCTGTTGTTGTGCGACTGCAACTGGTAGTCTGGTAGTCTGGTAGTCTGGTAGTCTGGTATAATAAAAATGCAGCTTTGCATGCGAAAGTAAAATAAGACCGAAGACCATAACATGCAGCCAAGCGAAAACACAGAATGGACAAGTCTCAAAATAAAAGAAATAATTAAAATACAACTGTTGCACAATGCTACAACAATTCGGTGTTTCTTCCATCACAGCCAACATACACCTCCCATTATTGGCTCAGTTCTGACATTGACAGATTCGGTGTCCCTTCAAGCCAAACACTATCACACTAATCTAACCATCCCGCTTTTGAAGAGTCTAAAAAAATGGAAAATAACCCTACCAGGAATAAAATCAGAGTCTCTTCAAGCTCTTCTTCCTCGCATCGATCTTCTTCTTATCAGCTAGTGCTTTGGCAGTTGTAGCCTCTTTCTTTGTAAATGGAGCGGAGGGACCAACAACAACAGGGATATTTTGGTCATTTGAGTTTGCTGCCACTCCTTTTGAGGAGGCTGTTAAAGGGGAGGGGCCTGGTGGCAATTTCTTGCCACCAAGTGGATTGTTAACAGTACTCGAGGGGTCCACATTTAGCGCAGTAGTAGATTCAGATATTACCCCTAATTTCGATTTCGGCTTCGGTTTTGCATGTATTCCCGTGTATAATCTGAACAAATTTGGATGAAAAAGACATTTGAAACTAACAATTGACAAAAATGATCCTACATTTGCCTGAGGCAGCAAAGTGAAAGAAAAAAAATCCTCCAATATGAAAAGTTCGCCTGAGGTATTCTTTAATATCTCAATAAACAGGACACTAAAGAGGATTATGGTACTAATGCCATTAAGACAGCAGCAAGTGTTGGCTGCGCCAGCATAGGTATATTATATTATAGGGTTATGTATGAAATCTGGACAACTAAGAATAACAGTTTTAAATCCTTCCCCATTACATAAAAAATAACAGTTCAATTTAGTTAACCTCGGATTGCGCAAAGCATAATTGCGGGACATTTATTTAAAGTTCATCAGCTCAAAATGTCAAACTTAATTCCTGTAATTAATAACCGAGGGCCCAAAAGCAGCAGTTCCAATTAATAATCCGAGTTATACACTCAATAATTTGAGGGACATGCTCTAACATCAATTTTCCTTGACCTTTATAAGCAAATCTGGAAAGTTACTATTGATGTGAAATGACATCAATACATCATAAATAATTAGACAAGTGGCTGGAACGAGATGCAAAAATGACTTAATACTAACCTGGCATGTCGAGCATATTCGTCATAATTTTCTAGTAGCATCTTGCCGGCTTGTTCATTGAGTGCTGATTCAGGAAAAGGTTCAATCAGCAGACATCTTACCACCTATACAATAACAACAAAAAATAATAATAAAAATTATTGTATATTCTTGCTATTTCTGTAGTTAACATCCTTTTAGTGGAGGGCTAGAATAGTTCGCAGAGTCTCAGGGCCAGTATTTTGTAACACGTATACTTATCATCATTATAGTGTTCTACTTACTTCACTATAGAAAGATCTGTTACGAACATTTAATAGTCTATCCAAAATGCCAAATCTGCTATCTGACAAGGAACAAACAAAATGTTCTAAGGAAATAAAGAGAGGTGCAAATTGAAAATAGTAGTGATCGAGCCATTAAAAGATACCCAACAAATTTTACATAAATATATGCATGCGTATTCTTGTTTTGGGTTTTGGGGTGTGTACTTGAGACTGAGAGATATAGACACACACACAGGGGGGGGGGTCTTCACTCTTGACTTACAATCAAAACATGGCGCAAACCAAGATTAGGGTTCCAATCCTTTTTAAGAGTGTTCACACAAATCTCTCCATTTGTTGCTATATTTGGATGGAAGATTTTCGTCATGAAGTAACCTACAATATTCAAACAATGATAGAAATTGTATAAGAGAAGGTGAATATTACACTGTGTAATGTTACCACCATAAAAAATAAGTTGAAAAAGAAAAACAGAAAGAAGCAGAAACTTTGCCACCTTTAGGAGGAGATTGAGGGAAGTCATGAGACAGCAACAGCTTCATCCGAAAAACTCCATTCTCATAAGGTGTTCCAGCTGGATAATTGACAAAAAAATTTAGACTAAAAAACGGACGAACATTTTATAGTATTCACTGCAGAGATATTGCAGTATACAGGATAAAGTCATTTTATTTTTCCTTTTCACAAAGCATCACTGACATGATTACTAGAAAGAGGATCGAACATTTTGTCTTTGGTGGAGAAAACACATATAGTCTTTGGTTGAAAGAAACACCAGTGAGAAGGATTAATCTATTTTCCTTTGAAATGCACCCCTACAAAGCATTGGAATTTTCCACATGCATTTTGTACATCATTAGGTAAACGAAAAAAGAACTCCCTCTTACAATTTAGAGATTGGACTCATTGAAAATTGAAACAAAGGTTAAGCAATTTCATATTTTAGCTAGCGTAAAAGTGAACAAGAAATTATTTACAGAAAACAGAAGGACATACATGGGCCTTCAACATCGGCATAAATGGTGGAGAAGTCCTCATCATTGACAATGACTTTTATACCCTCAGGAGGGGACTCGTCAAGGTTCTTCAGCTCTTTCGCAAGTTGTTTTATCACATTTGGTGGCAGATTCTCGTTTGTAGCCTTTATTTTACAGCAGATTTTGTATTAGCACATTTTTATACTTGTTATGCAAAGTTGCAAACAACATATTACATTTCATCAGCACTAACCCCTTCATTTCTGTGTTATTTTTCGGCCTTTTCTAGACTTCTCTGGTTTAGTTGCATTTATAAGGACATAATTGAGGTGATTCCAAACAAATTTGAAGGTAGTTGCTACACAACTTCAACTGCAAAAGTAGCGGTAAACTTTTAAGTAAAGAATACCATGGTTTGCTTGAACAATTAATTAAAGTGGGCATCAAACTGTGGCAGTTAACCCTAACTAAATTTGGATACATGCCCACAAGTTTCCAGTAGCTACGAGCCTATAGCTCAATATTTGAAATATAAATTGGATGGAGCAGAATGTATAGATACCATGATAAGTTATAAATTATCCAATGAAACTATATTTGTCTTGACAAACTGGCTTCCACACCAGGGAAACGATGCAAATTAAAGCTAGTAGCAGACCTGAAAAATAAACTTTGTATTAGCCATTAAAATGATGATGACACAGCGACCTCTAGGGTCACAGCTTCATTATTTTTGTTTTGGTTGAAATGCTGGAATGCCTGCTTAAAACACATTTGTTTTCATCTTTATTTGAACACAGGATCAGATATTCTCTTCATAAATATTTATGCTTAATTTTTTGTGTAGTACTACTCTTTACACACTTTTAGAATTTAGAAGAAACCAAAGATAATAGTCTCGATTTTGAAGATTTTACAGGATTTCAGGAAGAATTTAAATTACCAGGCACCTTCTACAGCGCTCAAAATACAAAGAACAAATCTTTCCTACCACCACACCTATATTTTCAATCGCTTTTCCTAACTTTAGTCACGAAACCAGTGTATCGACTATTGAAGTTTTTAAGACGGGAAAAAATAGAGAAGAATTGAACCAAGCCCTAAATTTACAGCCCCCCTAAAATCCAACTAAACGCCTTATAATTTCAAAATCACACATTTAGAAGCTAAAACCACTATTTTACCTAAGCTATTACTACCAAAAAAAATTCGGATCAGAAAAAAGTTCCAGAATAAAACCGAATTAGAGGACGGTGAACAAAACCCTAATTCAAATCGCGTAAGAAAAGCCCGCATAATAAGAAATGGCATGGTAATTGCTTATTAGTCCCGCAAATTAAAACGACTTATCAACAAAAAAATCGTTCAAAAACCATGCAATTAGTCCCCTCGGCTTCCAATCGCATCCGGGCACAGTAAGTAAAGAATCTAGAAGAACTGACAACTACGACTCCCAATTCCCAAACAAGTAACAAGAGATAAAGCTAAGTTGACCAGAGATAGAAAAGGGAAGGAAATCACTTACTTGGAGAAAATCTGGGGAGAGCACTTTTAGATCGACCAGAGAGAGAGAGAGAGAGAGAGACCCGCAGATCCAATTATTGGAAGCGAGATTAGAGAGGAGATGACGTGGCCCCCTCTCAGGCGGTTCTTATTTGTAGCCTGTAGGGGTCGTAAGTGGCATCGAGCCGAGTTCCCTGTGTAACATTCCATGTGGTTTCTGAAACTTGGACCCCACGATTAATAGACAGAACCAAGTAAACACGGTTTCGGTGGTACATTGTCAGGAAGCAGAGACACTGTGACACGAAACTCAGGTGCCACATTCAAGTTCTGAACGGTCCTGATCGCATCTTCCCTGATCTGCAGGAATGGTATTTGCATGAACATGGTTGATAGCGATGATTTATAGACCGTGACATATGACGATAATACCTTTCAATTGAAATTCATTGTTCAAGCCGACGAAGGGCACGGGAGTAATAAAATAACAAAAGGTGCAGCCACCTGGCAGAAGGTGCATTGACCGTTGCATCAACTTGTCGACATTATTAATGAAAAAGAATCATTTAAATTGCAAGTTGATTAAATATTATTTTTGCGTGTATTACATTTTTGTGAATTATTCGGCGCATATTCGAAATTATGTGTTCTTGTCAATTAGTTGTATTAAAAATAAATGCTTAGAGAAGTGCTTTTATAATTTTTGGCGCGTATTTATCTTTTAACTACATAACAATATAACATATACATGCACTGCACAATAATTTCATTTAGACGATGATTCTCTAGGTATCACCAATGTGTTGTCAACATAATATAAAAAAAACTGATTTAGACAACTTATGAAATAACACACAAATAAAATCCCCAAAAAACAAATAAAGTGTCACAAATCAGAATTATCACATGAGCTTAATTATTTAGTTTGCTTCAAAGATACTAACATAAGAAAAATTTAAGATAAAAATGCTAGAAACACATCTGCTAAGAAATGAAACTTAACATAAGAAAGAGAGCATATTACACTTTACCAGTATTATTTTCTATTTCTTTGAGCGAATTTTTCAGAATTTGATCTCGCTTAGCTTGATAAGGGTGTCGAAGCTCTCTCTAACGGTTGCTTACGCCTCTTATGGAGTTATGGGTCACTGCGGTTTAGCTTGGGTGAACGCACAAACATAGTTACCTGATACATGATACTGGGTACTTAGCCAAATTTGAGAAGGTAAACATATATATTTTCTAGTTGCATCAGATTATTTCCGAATTTGTCCTATTGCTATTACTCGGTTGTTGAGTCGACCTAACGGTGCCATGGAGGGTTTTTTCAAGACAACAATAGAGGGAAAAGTAAAATACCTGAAATTGAATGAAAGAATTAACACATTTAATCCAGAGATTCAAACAAATATTTAAAAAATTTGGATAGTAATCCAGATTATTACATACATTGCATAATTTTCAATGCTATATTTAAAAATCATCAGCAAAATAAAAGATATTATTTATGCAATTCGTATAATAATATTTCATAAAATGTACGTTATAAAAAAACAGACAAAAACAACTTAGTTTAAATTCTCCTAACTACGATATAGGTCCCATAAAAAATAGTTCTTGTATCATGTGTAGGTCCCATAAAATTTATAAGACAATAGTTTTAAGAAAATACATCAGTCTCAAATATCAATTATATTTTGAAAAATATATGTAAATGAGGATCTTTGAACTTCAAATTAAATGCATGAAAAAATAATTAACAAAATAAAATTACAAAGCAGGGTTAAATATTGCACCATTTCTTTGAACTTTCAATTTGTAGATGCATTGTTATTATTGTTTAAATTTCGTAGTTGGTTCAATTTGTGGATGCAATGTTTGATGTACTCTTTCTCCATTCAATTTTACTTAACACATTCTTTTTAATGAGATTATGAGCATTATGGAAACAATAAGAGTTGATTTCTGAAAACTTTCTTTTGATTTTACAGTACTTTAATATATTTCTATTTAGTGGCTTTAAACTACCATTTTGTTTCAAAGTTTCGACTCTTGTATTTTAGAAATACTGTCAAACCACACAAGATACCAACTGCAATACCACCATGCTTTTTCTAAAACTTCCTTTTATATGTTTTCAAATTAATTTCTTCATGCAAGAGGCTGCCACGAAAATTTTCTTACCATATTGAAGCTAATAATAGAAGTAAACTCATCTGTCATATAATTTACTCTCAATGAAAATTACAAAATTGTCATTGTATTATTATGATGATAGAATTGAACTTGTCTATTATTTTGATAATAAAATTACACAATTGTCATTGTGTAATTGTCATCCTTTCTCCCTTATTGAAATGTAGCTAATATAATTGTCGTATAATTTACAGATTTTTAAACAATGACTGTGTGATGCAACTTCT
>CAXKVX010000730.1:0-106494 GCA_964058865.1 Eleocharis quinqueflora
CAAGTCACGATGCGTCAGCAACTTACAAGCAAAATTGCGCAAAGTGTTATTGCCCTGCAGTATGCAGATGATACAACTATCATCGCATATGCACATGATCAGTGTGTGGTAACTATTAAGATCGTCCTGAGACTCTTTGCAAAGATATCAGGCTTGAAGATCAATCTAGCGAAAAGTTGTTTTATACCAATTAATCTCTCTGAGGAAGAAACCAGCAGGGTGCAACAAATTTTGGCTTGCCAGGTAGGTACCATGCCTTGTACCTATCTCGGCATGCCACTTACAATCTCGACACCAAGAAGAAATGATTACATGAAGCTGATTGAAAAGGTAGAGCACAAGTTACATGGATGAAAGAGTAAGCTTATCTCAAGGGGAGGAAGGCTGCAACTGATAAAATCGATCATTACATCAATCCCTATATACTACATGATGTGTTTCAAGCTTCCAAATTGGGTGATCCATAGATTAGAAAAGATTGCTAGAGATTCCTTTGGACCAAGAACGATGGATCTAGGAAGGGAGTTCATCTCCTCAACTGGGCAACGACATGCATCCCTAAGGAATGGTGGGGCTTGGGAATCAACAATTTACAGCTACACAACATTGCTTTACTCACCCGATGGTGGTGGAAACTCTACACACACCAATTTCGCTGTGGACAACCATTGTGTCTCAACTGTATTGGATAGGCCCATATGACAATGGACCGAATTTTTGGAAAAAAAGGGTTCGTTTTTCTGGACAGCTATGCAGTCTATCAAACGTTTTTTCCATTGGTCCACATGTTGGCACATAGAATCGGGCAAAGCAATTTCATTCTGGCAAGACTCATGGTCGGGCAATCCACTGGCACAACAGGAAAGGGGAACACAGAGAAGATACATGCCGAGAATCTCACTACGAGATGCAATCCCTATTGCAAATCAGTTGCTTGTGCAAACGGATGGCATAGCCGAACATGAGGCCCTTCTCAAGATTCAATCAATGCAACTAAGTGAAGATGATGACAAGATACTCTGGAGATGGGAGGCCAGCAGAGTGTTTTCATCCAAATCCCTGTATCGGATGCTATCAGGGTATCCAAGGCTGCAACCAACGTGGGGATGGATTTGGAAGGCGAAAGCGCCTCCCACAGTTCGATTTTTTGCCTACGTACTAATGCAAGGAAGATTGCTGACACATGACGTAATGCAGAGGAGAAAGATGCAATGTCAAATGTACTGTGTGCTATGCAATAACTGCCCCGTTGAGTCTGCATGGCACCTTTTCTTCATGTGCCCCTATGCTGTCACCGTGTGGTTCTATATGCAACGGGAACTAGGAATGACATTCCTACTCCCAACTCTAGATATTCAGGAAATAGTGCATCAAGCAAGGGGAAAACAACGACACAATTCAGGCAACACTGCCATATGGAAATCAACATTCCTAGCAGCCATCTATGCTATATGGAAGCAGAGAAACATTCAAATATTCAAGGAGGCAGAAGGGGCAGTGTCACCAGAGATACTGGCAATTCGAATCATGATGGATATGCAACAATGGAAGCAATGGTGTTAGATGGTGTTATATTGGTAACTAGGAGGATAGATGGGGCACATGGGTAGATTCACAATATTGTTGGTTGAAGGTTGAAGAAGGATTGGATGTTAGTGCAGATGTTTAAGTACAAACAAATGTATAGAAGTGGCTGGATCTTTAACACATGATGTAATTCTGAGGTTTTTAATTAAAGCTTGATAGCTTCTGTCAAGAGTTTCAAAAAAAAAAAAAAAACAAAGAGATAAATGGAGAGAGAAACAAAAATTTATCATATCTATTTTGCCCTTTATGAATAAAGGGTTTTGATTAATTTGAACAGAATTTGAGTTTTAAAATTTTATCCATAACAGGATTCACTCAAGTATTTATTAGTACTTCCACTCCCTTGAAAGTTCCATCGCTCGTATTTAGACGAAAATTCCGAAATACCAATTTAATGGGATGTCATTGTCAGCATTTAACACGTGCCATGCTGTGGTCCAGCAAAATCCTAGGTTACTAACCTCTTACATTTTCTGCATCTGCCTACAGTTTAATTTTACAGGTGTTCTTTTGTATTTCAATTTCAAGAGTGTTTCAGATATACATCTTTCTGTTACAGCATTTTCCTGCTACGCTGTGACAGCAAGCATGGTACAACAGCTTTATAATTATAGGAGTCTTCAAGCTCAGATGCACAGCAAAGAGAAGCATCTGACTCGACTAAAACCTCTACACAACTGTAACTTCTTATATAAAAGAACACTTTATTCAAGAGATTTCAGATATGTAAAACCATTTTTCAAGTCAAAAGAAACAAACCCATTTCCCAATTTCGATAATCAAATAAAGGAAAATTATATAAGTCGCCTTTCTAGCCAACCAACTCCATTCCATAGTTGCCACAACTTATCAGGGTTGGACACAACAAGCACAACCCGATTCGCAGACCCAACAGAATATTCAAAAGCATATATGACAACAAATACAATTTATACAAATCACAGTCAGAAAACAATTGCAGCAAAGCATGACATAAAAGAAACAAAATCCCAACTAGAGAAACAGCAACAAGTTTTTTCAGCACATTTGAGACTTGAAGGAAAGAAAAATGTTTGTCAGAAAAACAATAAATGACAATAACGTTAGTATATTAATTTAAAGACAAAGCTGAATAACACTACATACTGTCGCACATTAGTAGTACCATACATCCCCACATTAGTCAAAATTACAAAATTCTCCCCAACTAACCACATCTTTACATTTGATAGAAATGTTAGGAACCCATTTAACATACCTCTGCTAAAAGCATCTCTAATGATCCCTAATCAAGATCGGAATCAAAGTCCAGCTTTCTGCACAGTTCCCCCTTCAAATTGCTCTGCAGCTTCAAAGCAGGTCTGACAGGTGCTCCCGGGCACGTATCTGCATACCCAGTAAGGAGAGGAATGCTTGTGGGGGTCTTAAAGCCATCTTCTTCTTCTTCTTCATCACCATCTGACAGCAGTTTCTCTTCACAAATCTCCAAGACATCTGAAATAATTAGGTCCAGAAACGATTTGCATATATTTTGAATTTCTTCCTTCTCTAATTCCTCAAATTGCTTCTCCAAATCTACCAATGCCGAGAGGTCAAAGCTAAGGTTGAGCTCTCTGTGCAAAGGGTTTCTAGTACAATTTTTCCTTTTTGGGGCAAGGCACAATTCTTCTGGGCCAGGTGCAAATGGATCAAATATGAATTCAGTTGGGGTCCGACATCCTGAATCCAACACATCTTCTTCATACTCTAGTGTTTGCGTCAGGGTGCTATTTTCAGAAGATTGGGTTTGCACCAGTTGTACCAGTAGGCTGTCGGTACGGAGGTCCTTCTTTCTGACATCTGAATCATGGTTTATGCTGGCAAGTTCATTACCAATCAAAATTTCACCAGATTTTGACTCCATTTATTTTCAGGGAGAGACTCAATTGATGGATAAAATCGAAGATCCTGACAAAAGAAGGAACAATGAAATGTTTACTATGGATTCACTCGATTCAATTATGTATAGAAATTAAAAACAAAACTGACCACTCCACCATTAATAAAGTACAAACAACACATTTGAATTCCATTTAGACCTCATTTTGGAGCTAATGAAAAAGCTTTTTCCTTTCTTACTTTCACCAAGAATTCGTCTTTATTATCTGAAACCAACGTTTCACACCTTTCTACAAATTGATAATAACAGTAAATAAATAATTTTGCAAATACAATGAGAAGTCCAAAAAAAGACAAAAAATATATAATTTATTCTTTTGAACTAACACCTGATTATAAATACCAATAAAGTGACGTTTATTTACAGCAACAACAACAACAAAGCCTTTTGTCCCAAACAAGTTGGGGTAGGCTAGAAATGAAGCCTATATTGAATTTCATTTCCATAAGATTGGCTGAATTTTTACGTTGGCTGTCACAACCCTCCTTTCCGGCAAATAGGGAAAAAAAATCATGAATGTAAACCATTATCAAATAACCTCACAGAGTACAAGAGGGCATTATACTCTCTATAAAAACTCACAGAATATCATAAATATTATAAGGTTAGATAAAAAAGGTGAAACCTAACTAAAACCCTACATTCAGCAAGTTTCATGTTATCATATATTAGTCTATCAAATTTATCCTTCACTAAAATTAAACTCCTACCTCTTACTTTTCACTAATAGCCATCAGATAAATTTACTGGTCTTGTGCAGAGGCCTAACCTATTACTTTATTATTCATTTGTGAAGTACCTAACCTAAAAATTAAGATTAAAACCTTGTACCATAGCATTAGAAAGCAATAGTAAGCCATTGTTTCTCTGTAAAATATACCACTCTATACCCCCACGATTTGATCAAAATTCTCGGTGATTTCCAAACCGACTAATAAAAAAGCGTTTTGATCCCCAGAAAACAAAAAACCTTGGATCGGAAGAGACTCACCTTTCTTTTGCAACTGAATGAGTCCTCGGGTTTGATTTTGTAGCACTGATTCTTCAAATCTCATTTCGGGAGGTTGATAGCGGATGAGAGAGAGAGAGAGAGAGAGAGAGATTTGGGGGTAGCGGGAACGCTGTATTTAGAGGAGGAAGAAGATCGATTCGGGTTAGTCGGTCGGATCCTGAATTTAGGATCCGATAATAGGCTGCGGCGCAAGAATGCAAAATAGAGAAAACAGGGGAGCTTTAGCGGGCCTTATAGGAAAGATTTGTTGGGCCGATTGTTATTTTTTATTTTTTTATTTAAGGCTGATGTTTTTTTTAATAGAGTAGCTTCAAGAAGAGGTCCTGATTTTTATTAACTATAACAGATGCAATTTACAAAATTTAGTACATAAATTATGTACTTCAAAAAAGAAAAGTAAGCTAAAAATATAACTGAACTATTTTAATATAATTATCCTGCATAAGAATCTAGAATGAAGTGTCTAAATATCACAAAATAACAGAACCCTACATCTGCATTAGCTAATACCTACTAAATTGTAAAAGGAACACATTTTTACTAAGTTCACAAAAAGCACTCATGTTTTACAAAAAACAACTCAATAGCCCATGTGTTGCATTAATCACTATCAATTTCCTCCAAAAGATCTTCATCTTTACTATCTTCAGTTCCTTCTTGAGTCTCTGGTACTGGAACATCCCTTTCTTCTCTAGCCTCTCTTACAGATCTAAACTTATGTGCCAACTTGAAAGAGGCACCTGTTAAGTATTCAAATAAATTAAGAACCAACCAAAAGATGGCTTTAGTATCCTTAATATTTGTCTGTTTAAATATTATTGAATTTGTTACATTCCAAATAACCCATAAAATGCTGCTAATAGTGTAGTCCAATATTCCATGTCTAGAGAATTTATATTAATAATAAAAATTCAAAGATCATGCAGAGATTTAAATTCAAGAAATTTCTATTAACAAAATTATTATTTATAATATTCCAGAAAGTCATACTAACTATACATTTAAGAAATAAGTGATCTACTGATTCATTATCTTGACAAAATTCACATGTTATTTGATCAGTACACCCTCTTGTTTGTAGATTATTCCTAGTCAAAATTTTATTATTAATGACCAACCACATAAATAATTTAAATTTTAAAGAAATTTTAATAGGCCAAACTGAATGTTATAAGTTAATTCTAATTCCTTCAAAATAAAAAAATATAATGATTTAACTGTGTAAATCTCTGATGATTCTGAATTCCATCTTGAAGAATCAGGTTTTTGTAAAATGTATATTTAATAACAAGCTAATTATTTAAGGCTGATGTTACTTCTTTGTTTTTATGGTTATAGAAGTTAGGTGAGATCCGTTAACAATCAAAAGCTTTTTATAACTATATTTTCGTACAAATAAAAAAATAATATTGAAATTTGTATAAATACATTTTATTTTTTAAGAATAATTATAATGTCTCATTGTTCGCGCCTCCCTAACGAACTAAGAATCTTACGAGATTCTTTCCATTTTTAGCTAATGGAACTTTCCATTCTCGTCATAAATTAAAATCGCTGCTATTTCTTTCTTTCTCGATTTTCTTTCTCCTCTCTTGTTTCTTTGTCCTCCATTGTTACCACGTCATGAATTAAAACACGTCAATTAGGAAACCATTCCTCTCTCTGTCACATCATCAACTGTCGATCGAGCATTCCTCTCTCTTTGTCCTCGGTTTCCTTCTATATACGATTGCCCCACATCAGTGTTCAATTCTTCACTCCTCGCCTTCTCTCTAGCTATCGAGCATCATATCTGATTTGCAACATGTGCAATTTTTCTTGTATAATTTTCAAATGTCTTCGAGTTGCCATCAAGATCATCGAACGTTGTTAGATGAAGAGCATCGAGAATGAAGAAAAAGAAAATATGAGCTCCTGACAACAACTTTTGAATTTATTGTTTCCTAGACTGTTGGAGTAAAATGAGCTTCTTCCTTTGTTAGTAATTTTGATCAAGAACAAGACAAATTAATATATGAATTTAGTTTCAATCATCGAAGTCGACGGAGAAGGGTTCTCCATGAGATATGCTCTGCATCAACTTTGCTCTTGGTCGTGCACTTTGATCGCTGCATCAAGCAATTTTGACACTCTTAACAAGTTCTAATATCATAATAAGCAAGTCTTTATATTTAAAGCTGCAAGTCTTTATACTGGAACAAGCAAATCTCTATATTGAAACGTATAAGTCTTAATATCAGAACAAGCAAGTCTTAATATTGAAAATTACAAGTCTTTAAATTAGAACAATAAAGTCTTTATATTGTTACATGTTAGTCTTTATATTTAGATTTTTACCAAAATTGCTGCAAATTTTCTAATATAATGACTTGCAGCATAATTGATGCAATATTTATATTGAAATTGTAAGTCTTTATATTATAACAATAAAATCTATATATTGTTACCTTCAAATCTTTATATTTAATTTTGCAGCTCTAATATAAAGACTTGCAGCATAATTGATGCAAAATATATTGAAATTGCAAGTCTTTATATTATAACAATAAAATCTATATATTGTTACATGCAAGTCTTTATATTTAATTTTACAACAAAACTTCAAAATTTCAAATATAAAGATTTGCACCAGAATTTGTGCAAAATTTGTAATATAAAAATTTAGAAGCAGAGAAATTAGCGAAGCATGGCAGATAAATTAGCGGAGCAGAGAGGAAATATTTGTAAATTATCGTAAACTAAAAGGCGTGTAAGGATGCGATTAGGAGGGCTGTTAGCAGCTCTCTTTTATTAATTTATAAATTGATTGAGTTTCAAATTTTGTGCAAATTAAATGTCATTTAATATTCCATCAAGATCATCAAAATTGCTTGAAATTTCTATCTAACTTTAATGGTTTTTATTGAATATCAAAGAACACTACAAATTGCATTAAATTTGAAACAAAATCAATATAAGTTTGAGAATATGGTTATTATGTTTTAAAAAATTATGATTTTATAGTATTGTTTTGAGTTTGTTCGAAAATTCACTGACAAGGTTGTAAAACTTATTGAAATTTTGAATATCCGCTGTAATATTAATTGTGAGATTGGATCAGACATTGATGTTTTTTATAAGAAAATTGCGCATAATTTTTTTTATTTTATAGCTACTTTTTTAGTGATAAAAGATAATACCAAAGTTTTTCATAAGTCCTATATTATTGCTTTTGTATGAATATGTATACCTAACTCATCGCTTCTAAACAGAATAATTTTGTAAATTTTATTATATTTCTTACATATTGTTTTTTTTTTGCACAAGTATGAAATTTTCATAATTCAAATTACAATATATATTTAGAATGTTATACATAATATTTTTGTTTCCTGATCAACAAAGCTTAAGAATGTCAATTGCATCTCATCATGAAACAATTTGAACAAAATTTTAAACATCTTCAACGTTCAATTTTGTTGAAAGGAAAAAAAAAATGTAAACAACCTCTCATATGGCTTAGCATATAATCCAGATATTAACACACAATTTTCAAACTTGTTGCCTCAAATCTTCTAAAATTCAAGCTTTAATTAGCCTCCCAATACTTAAAGAAATTGTGACTCTTAAAGACCTACAAAATACAAATGGAAAAGGAAAATTAACAAATAAAAAAAAGGAGAGCATAAAAATTAAGACGGACTTAAAAAAAATGAAATAAGCGTTAAATCTTGTACTTTTAGTAAACGCGTAATAGAACATAACTATTTTGCATACATTTTATTTGTCAAATTTGAATAAGAAACGATTAAACTTGAAGCAATTGACAACCATACATATTTTTAGTTAACAAATACCAAATTTCAGTTAATAAATAAAAGTTTCCGACCGGTTTTTATTTTTGAGAAATATATGAGTGGTCTTTGCTCTCAAATATTATTCAAAGTGATCTAGAATTGATCGATACCACGAACGTCAATAAAGTGAGATATTTTCTTGTCAAGCATGGTCGACACATCACACATATGATCCGAATCTGCCGCTTGTATTGAGGCAAGCAAGATTCTGCTTGTCTCGATCCGACCGTTATGAATTGATCAACCGTTACGGACGGCTATGGTTTGATTCATGAGGCAGATACTTTGACCGTTAGATGAGTTTTGAACGATACAGATCGAAACAAACAGGGAACAAAAAGGTATTTGAAAAGCAGCGAACTTGGTTCCCACACATATATTGCAAAAAGCTTTCCTTAATTACTTATTGACCTGACCTTAGATATAAGCATGGATTTTAGAGGGTCTAAGTTTGATCTAATGCTTTAGGTTCTTTGTATAGTTTCAATTTGATAAAAGATGACGTTATTTACATCGAAAATATTACTTAACGTATTGAAAATAAATTTATTGTTTTTATGTATTTCATTTACTTTACATGCAAATATTAATAATAAAAAATAAATATAAAAGTAATTTTCAATTTAAAAGTGTTATCATATTAATTTTTTTTTGTCAAATTACAAAAAAAGAATTTAACCTGAAAAAACATTTTCGATAGTAATAATACCAAGAGATTTGACAAAATCCGACCGGGTCCGAGAAAACCAAGGTCATGACCCAGCCTGGCTCGACTCGAGGCCTAACCCGTGGGGACCCGTTCAAAAAAGTCGAGGGCCAAAGACGAGTTGCGGTCAATTTTTTTTGTAAAAATCCGACTCAAATCCGGCCCGGGATTGGACCAGTCCGAGATTGGACCGGCCCGAATCGACCCAACCCGTCAACCCATACCAAACCCACAGAAACCCGTCGAAACCCATCGAAACCGGCCCAAACTCGTCGAAACTCGTCCCAAATCCGCCGAAACTTGTCCAAACACGTGCAAAATCCGTCCAACCCGAGAATAACCCATTAAATTTATAAATATAAAAAAATTCAAAAAAATAAAAAACCGTCCAACCCGTAAACCCAACTCGAACCGGCCCGTCCCGAACTCGCTTCAAACCTGCCGATCCGCCGACCCATGGACCTAAGAAGGGTTGCGGTCGGCCTACAAAATTTGAAACATCCGAATTTGACGAACCCAAGTTTTTACAACTATCCCGAACATACTAATTGATGAATGTACTTCGCCATAAGCACATAATGTTACCCCATCAAGATAGGATTGCCATTCTCGAAGCCTCAATGCATCCGTAGATGACATCGCTAGCTTGGGAGACAAATAATATGCCAAACCACCTCGGGAACATAGCACCATCCGGATGAGAGAGACAATTCAAACTTGATGCCATAAAGTATCAAAGTAGTAAGCAATGTTGGAAAATAATTATATGGCCCAAATAAAACTAATGGGCTGGGCTAATTAAATGGCTTAATTAAATTACATATGTTGATTAACAGTTTAATCTGATTGAAAACAATTAACGGATTAGAAATATTCAATGTACTTATTAAGCCAATAGATGCATATTAAAGGATGTGTGCTTCACTGCATTGCTTGAGGCATAGCTAGATAATAGCACCTTTTAATTAAAGAGAAATTTGTCTCCATGTTACTAAATAAGTGGTCAATTATCAAAATACCACTAGATAATAGAAAATAGTCAAAATACCATTAAAATTCTTATTAACGTGTCTTTATGCCATTATTCCTAATTTCCTTCAATTAAAAAATTAATTATTTCAAAAGTACCAAAAGTAGCCTCTCCTTTCTCTCTCCTTTCTCCTTTCTCCTTTCTCCTTCCTCCTTTTTTTCTGCCAAAATAACCCTACTCAACATTTTTTGTTCGACAGACCTCCTTTCTCCTTTTTTTCTGGTAGCCATCACAGATCGAATACAATAAATAACAAGCATTGGAAAATGGATAAACTCATACACATATACAAAACGAAACCCAAGCTAAACTCTAGAAAGAAAAATTCGGTTCAAATGCAGTACATGCATATAACTGATCACAACATAAAGAAAAATTGATAGTTCACTGATCACAAGTCACACAGAGAAAAATAGTCAAGGCAGAGAGTATTGTATCACATTTCCAGAAGCTAAATCAAAGGCAACTCAATTAAAAATACACGGAAAGTCTGGCATGAATTGCTATCAGAAAGAATTGCGATAGAAAGTCGGAGGCCAGGCATGAATTGGAGTCTGCTAACAGAGGTCAGGCGAGCCAGGCGAGGCGGACCCGACGGAGGCCAGGCAGAGCCGACGGAGGCCAGGCGGAGCCGTCGCCGACGGAGGGCTAGGGTTTGGATCGAGTGGGTTCAGTCCAGTTCTGTCGAGTTCTGGCTAGGTTCTGTCGAGAGTTCTGGAGTCGACTGGGGGGACTGGGTTTGCTGTGTGGTTGGGTAAGGGTAGTTTAGGAATTAAGAAATGTTTTAATTTTTTAATTGAGAGAAATTAGAGATAATGGCATAATAATAAGAAGATTTGGATTTTAATGGCATTTTGGCTATTTTCTGTTATCGGATGACATTTTGACAATTGATCATTTATCTAGTGACATGGTAACAAATTTTCCTTAATTAAAAGCTGCATCTCATCCGGCACCTTTCTTTGGGCAAATGTTATTAAATGAATATTGTAATGTGGCCTTTTGATTAAATGAATCTGATTGGTCAAGCAAAAGAGTGATTTTACATCTAAGGTGCGCAGGTGCAATGCATCTTGCCATAAGGTATGCAGATTCACTAATCCAAGGATGTGCAGATAAATATCAAATGGTGCGTTATCCATTGTGTTATAAATACATCTCCTCTGGTGAATATTGTTTTAATGACAGACAATTATAAAAGAATTCTAATGTAAGGTTAATCCTCTCTTCATTCAATTTTCATAAAGAATAAGTTATCATTGCTTAGAAAGAGAAAGATGAGAGAAATCGCTTTGCGGTTCTTCTGACGGTTTGCGGAGAACAACTCAAGTATTCTTCTATACGTAGACATGGCAAGAGGTACATAATCTCTTGATTGATTTACGTGTGGAGACTTTGATTTCTAAGATCACTAATGTTCTTTTAGTAATTTTTATTCCGCTTTTAAAGATGATTAGTAGTACTTATGATATTGATTGTATGTAAGTAGTTGAGCACGATAACGTCTACTTACATTCTCTTAAGCCTGCAATGCATTCGTAGATGACATCCCAAGCTTGGGAGACAAATGATATGCCATTTAAACCAAAGACCCAATATCATGGCTCGATCCATGAAAAGTCCAAACATGAGTAAAGAAGAACAAAATGGCTAAGTATAAAAACCTCCCGGATGAATTCTCCACACGATTGGAAATAACAGTATGAATAACTACCCACAATCAAAGCGCAAACAAAACCCTATAAATACCAACCCCTGAAAGTAGAAGGGAGATTCGCTTTCGACCAACATAGAGAGAAACCTCTCATCTCTTTCATGAGAGTACCACAAGACCACCATCTTACAAAGTGGACTAATGTTAATTTTCCGTATTAAGTCTTATCTAGTGTAGTGGTAGCACAATACTTATATGGAGAGATATGGGGTTTCGGTCCCGATGTGAGCTATTTTTTGGGAATTTTTTCAAATTTATTTTTTGATTTGTCTGTGGGTGTGTATATTGTAAAACTACGAGAAATGAATAAAAAAATTGAAAAGTAATGACAAGAAAAGCTGACTAGACATCTTTCACAATTGATTATCAACCCAATAATAATTTAATCCAAACCTAATAATTATCGACCTCAGGTCTATAGTTTCTATTTTTTTCAATTTAAATTAATGACCCAAATATGTTGGTCCTAATTTACCAACTAATTTTTTAGCTAAAATTGCGGATTGAAATTTGAACCAACACTCAATTCTTCAATATGAATTACGACTTAAACACTGCAATGGTATGATCTGCGACCTTGTTAAAAAAAATTATATGACTTTCTCAAATAAAACTATTTAATTAGGAATTACTACAGAGGCATCACGCTTGTAGGCACCAACTTGATCCATCGAAGAATATGAAGAGCCTGAAACACACAAAAAAATTGTTATATCTAATTACAAATATCACTTATACATTACCTCTAATTACGGTTGCGAATTAAACCTAAATTAAATGTGGAGTCGGTGCATTTGTTCGTTTAAGCTTCTTTCATGTACCAAAAAAGATTCAAATTTTAAGCACAAAACAAATACTTAAGCAGTACTCAATTTTTAATAAGTTAATCAACCTATAATGCTTATAAATTCATGATTGTTCTAAACGAAATTGTTAGCAAAATACTATTACAATTTTTATTTCCTCCAATGTCATATGCTGGTAAATATATGTGGCAGCAATATTGTTCTGATACCATCTTCATATTTCAATTGTGGCTGAAGCAACTTGCTAATATATATCAATGATAAGATCATTACATAAATGTGATGAGTTGTTACTATTAGTATAGTCATATAAAACAAACCTGGAAATTTATAATGAAAGATTCAATGATACTTATCTTTTGTGCCAAATAGTGTCAATCTTTCTAGTTAGAGCATCTCAATTTCTGAAATTCTTGGAGTTTCTAATTTGACGTGACAGTTTCTAAATGAGTTTCAGAAACGTAGATGAGTTTCTTATCAACTCGAGCGCATCATTCATTCCTGTAATTAAAAATTTTGATTTTATTTCAGTACATAGTGTGAGATCAGAAGAAAACTGATAAAAGTTGATTTATTAGTTCTATAATAGTAGTTGATTTATTAGTTCTATAATAGTAGTTGGCTCACACAAATTTGTGGGAAATATTATGATTTCTGTTAAAGTAATTAATTTGTTAGTTATAGAAAAGGATCAATGGCAATTTCGAAATTCAGTTAAAATATTTAATGTTAGATGTTTACAAAAATCAGATATAAAAGTTGCACAGAGAAAACCGAAAAGCAGTGCAGAGGTTTTAATATCGGATGTCCAGTACAACGGATATAAAAGCTATACTTTTAATAGCGGGTGCTTGCAAGGATCCGGTATAAAAAACTTTTAATATCGAAGCCTTTGAAGCACACGGTATAAAAACTTTTAATATTGGTTGTTGCAAAGCAACGGCTATAAAAAGTTTTGGACCAGCAAACTCTCTTCTCAAGAATCACCATTTCTTCTCAATCCAACCGTTGACTCTTCTCAATCCAACGGTCCAAACAAACACAAAATTCTCACGGATCAAGTCTACCTTTTCCTTCTTATATTTTTCTTTCTCTATAAATACCAGCTCATCTCTCCCTCATTTTTTTTCTTTCTACATATTTTTTTCTTTCCTCATTTTGCTCCTTCAAGTATTCATTTTTTTTTCTATCAATCTTTGTTATAGATGATAAAGTTATGAGATTTAAATTTTATTGCCTTGATATGTTTCTTTAAGCGTTTTTTTACAACTCCTATAAAGTTTTGTTGTAAAAATAAATTAGACTATTGATAAGGATTTTTTACAGCAGAGCATATTTGCCAAAAAAAAGAAAAATACAGCAATGAATCCTTATCAATTCTCCTGAAACCATATCAACTATGAGCAGCAAAAATAAATTGCATTTTATAAAAGAATATAATTCCAAAAAAAATATATTTTATAAAATAACATATTTGCAAAAAAATACCTGTCAAATATGTCACCTCGCAAAATGAATGTCAAATCGTGACTACTGTAGATTTTTTTCTTTTTTTGAACCATTTTTATATCGGTTGGTAGGCATCATCCGCTATAAAAAAAGACTTTTAATATCGATTGGTACAGATATCGATTGTAAAAGGGGACATTGAATATCGGTTGGTCCATCACAACAGATATAAAAGATAGCTTTTAATAGTGGCTCCTCAGTACCAACCGATGTAAAATCCATTACTTTTAATACCCGTTGCTTCAATCCTTTAACAGCCTCTTCCCTATTCAATATTAAAGGGGTCTTTTCAATCGCTATTAAAAGCCAAATCAGTTGTAATGAACAAATATTTCTAGACATTTTAGATTATACATACATGCCCCAATAAGAAAATTACAAGTAAAACCAATATATGTTCACCATATATAAGATTGTTCCATGCAATAATTGTATTTTTAAGAGAAACTGATGCAAATTATCAAGCTTTTAAAATCGATGAGCTGTATATTAACAGATTGGTCATTTAACAATTTAACTAATTTAATTGCTATATAATCGTCGTTTAATGACAAGATGTCTGCCGGAATTTAACACTATGGATGATCTAAGAAAAAATGTTTACTTGCATTTTTTTAATGCCTGGAACTAATACACAACATGTAACAACAGATGGGAAACATTAAAAGAATAAAGAAAAATATGTACGAGGTTTGTAATCAGAAAAAAAATTATGATTATAAATTCCTATGTTGTTCCCATAAAATAAGATATGATCCGTTTTTCTTTTAAAAATTGTGAATTCTGATTCAAGCTTACAATTTTTCCACTGAAACATTTATTTCTTCTAGTTCTTAGAATTCTATACTCCACAGCATATTATGATAACGTGAATTTTGACAATATGTAATGATATAAAAGGTTACCAAGCACTTATGGCCGTTGAATTAGTATCGGAGCAATGTCGTGTGGTTAATCATCAAAACTGGAGAGGCCACTGTGAATCAAATGGAGAAGTTCCACTGCAGAGTTAGTTGGATATTTTCAGTTTGTTATGCACTTTTATCAATCTACCCAATTTTCTATTTTTATTTATAAAATGTAAATGCATATATATAAAGGCATCCATCTCTTCTTCCAGCTATCTGAAAATGAAGTCTATCTCAAAACAATTATCTCATTCTTATTTCTACTTGCTTAGCTAACTTTGTATCTCTTTGAGTATTCAATAAAATTCTTATCTCAATTTTATCCCAATTATTCTCAATTTCTCAATTTACATTTTCATTTCATTCTCATTTCATTTTTGTATCTTGCTTCCCCTTGTATGATCCCAATTTGGATCATGACAATTGGTATCAGAGCCAACGATCTCACCACCTTCTCTATTTCCAAATCACAATCTAACGATCAGAGCTGGATAGTTCAATTGCGAGAGAAGCTTGCTTCAATTAATCATGAGAGTGAGAAGCAATTTGATCAGTTCAAGGAGGAGATACTCAAAACCTTTGATAAATTCGCAACTGCCATAGTGACGGAGGCGAGTCGTCTTGAAGAAGAGGATTCACCAAGGGTCGTGGTCAACACCTTGGATGAGCTTGACAAGATCCAAACTACATCAGAAGTTCCCACCAATCTTGCTCAAACAAGACGCGCGACTGAAGTCCTATCAACATCAATGAAGATCTGCACGATCAGATGGTCACATATAGCATAGATGAAGACAGATTACTCTCACCTCAGTTATACTATGTTGTGATTAACTCTAGGGTTGACTGCAACGGCAACCATAAGAGGTGGTGGTCACCACTACATCTGAGCACATCGCTCTAAAAAAGAATCGGATCGACTCAGTTACTTCTCATCCATGCATTGAACAAATTTCATAGGAGGTGACTGGTAGTATGATCCAGATCAGTGCACATCAGTTCGATCTCATAAAATTGTGTCCTTACTACATCCAAATTTCCTCAACAGCTCAAACACTAGTCGTTCTAGTGCAACATATTCATGAACTGCTCCAGGTTTCAGATCTGGCCAAGCATTAATGGCATATATTTTGTCCATTTTTCTTGATCAAACATAAGCGCGATTGACTATTGTGCTCGAGTACTGAGGGTCAGGGGGATTCTGCCTTTTGTGTGGTGCACACCAACCGTGTACCAGAATTGATATTATTACATACACTAGTCTCAGGAATAGTGCACAACTGCATTGTTGCCAGTGACACTGAGAAATTATTTCCACTAGATCAAGCTAATAGCAGGGATCAATTGGGGGTAATTAAGCCTAGAATACAAACTCAACGAGTACAAAAACATAGGGAACAATTGAAAGGGAAAATTAGGGTTCATAGTGCTATTGTGATGAATAAGTTTAAGAGGAGCATGTGTCTTGATCTTTCAATTACAAAAACCAAACTTGCCATTTGTTTCTTACTGCATCCATACACTGTTGTTAGAAAGAGAGAAGCTATCCTGTCTCAACTGACCGAAACATGTAAGAGAAAAAGGGAATTATCACATTAAGTCCTGAATTGGCAGAAGTTAATTGAATTGGAGGGTACTATGGGAAATTTTGAATTGAGCAATTCCATGAGAGTACAATTGTTGCTTATTCAAACGGATAGGCAAGAGTCAACTGTAGTAGACACCCACTGAGTCCACATCCTGATTTGTCACTGTGTAGTAGTATTGAGGAAGCTATTGCCTCAATTGTGATGCTGCCCAAACCGATACCAGACAAATTCTCTAATTATAGAGATGCAGCACCATAATTGTCCTCTCTAGGCAATTGCAGACAAGTGAAGTAGTCTCAATGATGCCAGTAAGGTGTAAGAGTAATTATGTGCTTAAGTCTAAATGGGTGTTGAGTAGTAAAGAAGTTGCTCTGGGTGGCAAACTACAAATATGGCAGCTTATACATACCAATTTTGGGGACTCAATAGTGGGTACCATGAAAGTCAATAGACAATGTGGGAGGGGTAATAAGGGTATTGCAATAGACCAATTATTATACCCTCTTTCTTGTACAAATCAAAGGTTCAAACAAATCCTTCACTAGCACAGTGAAACAAAATTGATGGTTATAGATAGAGATCAGGATTCTAGAGGGGTTCTGAGGAGTGTACAAGGCAATTTGAAGATGTGTTCTCCTCATGATAAAGTGAATTCCATAGAATATTCATACTAGTGGAGATATGCTAAAAAATGGTTAGAGATTTCAAGCAAAATGGGGACTTCTGATTCAAAGGTTGGGCATACACTCAAAATGCACATACATACCTTGAACTTTCCTTTGCTTTCTCTTGAAAGCATGATAGGAAATTTGAATGTTTTGTGTCTTCAAAGACACAATTTGAAAGAACAGAGAGAGTGACAGTAAGGAGAAGAAGAGGAGAAGAGATTGAATTGAGTTTTAGAATTTGATTGTATTCATTCTTGTAAATTGAGATTACATATTGTGCTATATATATATTACAAGGTACATCAAGATTTCAATCAAGAACTAATCCTATCTGATCGTTGAGATTTCAGTTATCCATCTTGTGCATTATCTCCATTTGCTGCTGAATGGAGTTGTCCATTTCTTGATCGTTATTATTTTCTACAGCCCCCCTCAAGCTCAACTTGTTGCTCAACACAGTGAGCTTGTCCCGTAACATCTGAAAACGATTTGTAGGCAAGCTTTTGGTGAAAATGTCTGCTATCTGGTCAGCAGAACATAAAAATTGAACTGATATTTCTTTGGCAGTGACCTTCTCTCGGACAAAATGGAAATCAAGCTCTATATGTTTTGTTCTCGCATGGAATGTGGGGTTTGATGCTAGAAACGTTGCACCAAGGTTGTCACACCATAAGACAGGAAACTGAGAAGAGAATTGACCTAGTTCTTTGAGTAGTGACTGTAACTAGACCTGGCAAAAATTGACCCGACCGAAAAAGTCCGCTCGACAAACCTGACATCCGAAACCGACTCGCACCTGTTAAAAATATAAAATTATATGATCCGAATCCGTAATAAATCGTATCCTAAAAATATCTGAATCTGAATAAACCTGCAAATAACAAGTACTCGAATATAAATTTATCCGAATCGAAATGACCCGTAACCTGAACAAAACTCGAATCAAAGGTGATCCGAATCGATAATTATTCTAATTTGAAATGATCCGAACCGAGAAAGTCCGGTATCCGACATAAGTTATATACTTACATTGATTTTTCTAGATCATCATGCGTCAAACAATAAGCCTTCAGCCCTTCAGGTCCACATACATAACACTATAATAGAATCAATTATTCAATTAAAAAGATACAAAATTTATTTAAACCTAAAAAATATTTATTTCTAAAAAATGTAAAATTTGGTATCTAAATAGATTTTAGAATATAAAATATTTTCAGCGGTTCAAATCGATAATTTGCATTTTACTTTATATCTCAATTTGAGTCAGAAATCCGCACCTTAATTATTCGACATACTTAATCAATTAATCCGATCAAACTATAATCCGATCCGCTCGAATTGAGTCCAAAACCCGCACCTTAATTACCCGCAACCCATTATTATCCGAACCGGAATAATCCGATACATATGTTAACCTGTTCCCAGATTGATCTGAAACCCGGTAAAAATCTGAACCTACACGATCCGAGTCATATGGTTATCCGATCTCGTAAGTGCATCGAACCCGAAATGAATTGATCCGAAATAATTCGAGTTTGACACTGAACTGAATTCAAAAGTGATCCGAATCTAATATTATCCGATCCAAATTTTAACCGACCCGCCCGATTTTCCAGGTCTAACTGTAACCACACGATTTCAGCAGTGACAGTTGCAAGACCTCTGTATTCAGCTTCAGTGGAGGACCTTGACACAGTGTGCTGCTTCTTAGAGGACCAAGATACTAAGTTGGGACCAAAGTAGACCGCATAACCAGATGTTGATATCCTGTCATCAGGGCATCCGGCCCAGTCCGAGTCACTGTATGCATTAAGGCAGAGAGAGTGTGCAGGTTTCAACTGAAGGCCAAGCTCCAGTGTACCAGCAATCTACCTGAGAATTCTTTTCACAGCTTGCCAGTGTATTTCAGTTGGTTGAGCCATGAACTGGGATACCTTGTTGACGGCAAAGGTGAGGTCAGGTCTGGTAACAGTAGCATACTGTAAAGCACCAACAGTTGACCTGTATTGAGTAGCATCAGAAAGAGAGAAGCCTTCAGTCTTGGATAATTGAATACCACTGGCCAGGGGTGTTTTGCATGGTTTGGTCTGAAGCATGTTAGTTTTCTTGAGGATGCCTTTGAGGTATTGAGTTTGTGTAAGCCAGATACTGGATGATTCTTTTGTTACCTCAATTCCCAAGAAGTGATGCAGTGTCCCTAGGTCTTTAATTAAGAAGTTTTCTTTGAGACTTTGCAGCAATTTTTGAATTAAGCTAGAATCACTCCCAGTTATGATGATGTCATCAACATAAACTAGGAGATAAACTAATTGATCACCATGCTGAAGTATGAACAAGGATGTATCTGCCTGTGAGCATCTGAACTAGTGTTGTAACAGAAAAGTTTTCAGTTTGGTAAACCATGCCCTAGGAGCTTGCTTCAACCCATAAAGAGCCTTTTTGAGTAAACATACATGTTCAGGATAATTAGGGTCTACAAAACCTGGTGGTTGTTGCATATAAATCATCTCTTCCAGATCCCCATGCAAGAAGGCATTATTTACATCCAGTTGGTGTAAAGGCCATTGTTTGGTTAAGGCAATAGTGAGTACAATTCTAATAGTAGTTGGTTTGACTACAGGTGAGAATGTTTCAAAGTAATCTATGCCTTCCTCTTGTGTATAGCCTTTAGCCACTAGCCTAGCTTTGTGTCTAGCTAGAGAGCCATCAGAGTTCCTCTTTATTTTGAAAAGCCATTTGCATCCAACTACATTGATATTGTCAGGTGGTGGCACCAGGATCCAAGTGTTGTTGTGAGCCAAAGCATCAAGTTCATGAGCCATAGCCTGTCTCCAGGTACTGTGTTTTATAGCTTGTGTGTAGCAAGTAGGCTCAAAGTCATCAAGTAAGTCAGTGGATGATGCAGTTTGTAACTGATATAATTGATGATTTGGAAACTGTCTGGGCCTGAGACTATTAGTTCTCATCCTAGTTACCATGGGGTGAGTTGATGAAGGGAGGGCTAGAGTAGAGGAATTGGACACATTGGTTTGAGTAGGAGAAGCAGCTTGTTCATGAGTAGTAGGCTGTGTTGGTTGATTGTGGGGCTTATCAGGTAAGAGGAGTAAAACTGTCAATGTTGAATTAATGAGCTGTGTGAGGCTTCAGTGGTTAATGGTGTAGTTTGAGCAAAAGGAAAGTTCAGTTCATTGAATTGAACATGTCTGGAGATGTATATTCGATTTGATGGCACATGCAAACACCTATAGCCTTTGTGAAGGGGTGAGTAGCCCATTAAGACACATGACAAAGACCTTGGTTCAAGTTTGTGCTGGTTATACGATCTAAGTAAAGGAAAGCACTCACAGCCTAGAACTTTGAAGAACTTGTAGTCCGGTTGTTGTTTGAATAGTAGTTCAAAAGGAGATACAATGCCAGTTGGAACTGAGTGCAATCTATTAATCACAAATAGTGCACTATCAAAGACCAAATCCCAATACTCAAGAGGAATGTGTGCCTGATAGATTGCTGCTAAACTCAACTCAACTATATGTTTGTGTTTCCTCTCAGCAAGACCATTTTGCTCAGGGGTATATGGGCATGAAATCTGAAACTGAATTTCTGGAAATTGAGTTCTGATGGGAGAAAATTCTGTACCACCATCACATTGTATGGTTTTTATTTTACATGAAAGTAAATTTTCCACTCTAAGTTTGAATTGAGTAAAAATCTTGGGTACATCAGATTTACAAGAACAACAATATAACCATCCAAATCTAGAAAACTCATCTATGAAATGTACATAGTATTTGTTTCCATTGTTTGAAGTGACTGGAGCAGGCCCCCAAACATCAGTGTGCACCAGTTCTAGAGGTGTTGTTGCTTTATTCATGCTAGGCAAAAAGGATAATTTGTGTGCTTTTGCTTTAGAGCAACTTGAACAGAAGGAAGTAGAGGTAGAAGTTGTGTCAATCTTGTGATTCTTGTGAAGAGTGGAGATAACAGTAGAGGAGCAATGCATAAGTCTTCTGTGCCAGACATCAGAAGTGATGACACTGGTGTATAACAGTTGATGCTGTTGAGTAGTAGACTGAAGTTTGTAAAGGCCATCATGGATTTGCCCATGAAGAAGAACCTGATGTGTCACTTGATCCTTCACAAAACAGTGTGAATTAGAGAATTCTACTATGACCTTATTGTCTTTCAGTAATTGAGAAATGCTAAGTAAATTCTTAGTGATTTCTGGCACATAGAGAATATTGTTTAGTTGAACATGTTTACCAAGAGAGAGAATAGTAGAAGATCCAATGTGAGATATTGGCAAACCTGTACCATTTCCCATATGCACAAGATCAGTGCCTGAGTAAATCCTGCTGGATGAGAGATTATTCATGTCATTGGTGACATGTGTAGTTGCTCCAGAATCAAGAAACCAATCAGCTGAAGGTACAGGAGGGGGTTGAGCTACCAAAGCTTGAGGTGATGGTGCTGAGAAAGGTGGTTGGACAGTGTAGGATGCATCAAAACGATGATAGCACCTATTTGCTGTGTGTCCCCACTTCTGACATATTTGACACTGAGGTGTCTCAGAGGAATGAAAATTGCTTCTTCCTCTTTCTCGTCCTCTATATCCAGTTCTTCCTCTTTTAGTATAGTTATTTTGGTTTCTAAACTGACCAGAAGCAATTGTGTTGCTATGAGGGGTAAAATTGGAAGTATTGTGATCAGTTCTATTACCAGCATAGAGGATGTTATTAGATTGAGAATCGGAACCTGATTTGATCTTGTCTGTATCTTGTACGGTTAGATGGGCCATACTGGATGTAGTTTGAGATAGACTAGCCTGTTGTCTTGCCTCATGAGCAAAGAGTAGGCATTTGAGCTCAGACATGGTGACTGATCCAGATCTGAGAGAGATGGTTGTTACAAAGCTGTCAAACTCAGTTCCCAGGCCTTGGAGGGTGTATAAAACCAAATCTTGATCAGATATCTCAGATCCTATGCTGCGAAGTCGATCTGCAAGCCCTTGCATAGTTTGAAGATACTGGTCACAGGAAGATCCTCCCTTTTTTGAGGTCTGAAGTTTCAGTTTAAGCTCCAAGACTCGTGCCATAGATTGAAAAGTATGCATCTGCTGTATGTCAGTCCACAGTTGCATTGAAGTTTCACAATTAATGACTTGAGCAAGAATTGGAGAGGAGAGGGAATTAAAGATCCAGGCAAGAATCAGTTGATCTTGTTGATGCCACTTGCTGAATTCAGGATTCTCTGTCATGTTGCCTTCAGCTGAGCTAATCGTTTTAGAGGGAGGTGTTTTGGAGCCATCGATGAACGAAATCAGACCATGTCCTCTGAGAATCGCAAGAATCTGTGATTTTCACAGTAAGTAATTGTCGTGATTGAGGATGGTATTGATTTGATGATTGAATTGTATCGGTTGAGCTGTAGCCATTGTTAGAAGCTCAGAGATTTGAGAATAAGAGGAGCGTTTGCTCTATTTAAAGCTCTGATACTATGAAAGAACAGAGAGAGTGACAGTAAGGAGAAGAAGAGGAGAAGAGATTGAATTGAGTTTTAGAATTTGATTGTATTCATTCTTGTAAACTGAGATTACAGATTGTGCTATATATATATTACAAGGTACATCAAGATTTCAATCAAGAACTAATCCTATCTGGTCGTTGAGATTTCAGTTATCCATCTTGTGCATTATCTCCATTTGCTGCTAAATGGAGTTGTCCATTTCTTGACCGTTATTATTTTCTACACAATTCCCTTGGTAGGGGTAAAACTAAGATAAAGACAATGCCACCATGCCAATTAATGCATAAAGGACCAAAAGGTGGATGTTGCAGAATAACTTGCAAATTAGCCTCCCAGTTGAGACAAAGAGGGGTACTGATCACAATTGGCAGGTACAACAGATTATCAAGGTGCAACAAAAAGTGCAGAATTTGTTTTTCCACCACCAAGGTTCTCCTAACAAGCATGAGGAAAGCTTGATTTTTCGAGGGTGGTATTATTATGTACCAGCTATAGGTACCATGTGAGTTTAGAGACAGGATAGTCAAAAGTACAGTTGGTACTAGGTACTATCAGGGAGACAAATTTAAATTGCAGCAAGAGTACTGTCGAGAAATCATTGTCAAACCCATCTCAACATTTCCTTGGTTTACCAAAGTTCGAGGACAAACTTTATTTTAAGGAGACGGAACTGTAATGATATAAAAGGGTACCAAGCACTTATGGCCATTGGATTAGTATCGGAGTAATGATGTGTGGTTAATCATCAAAATTGGAGAGGCCATTGTGAACCAAATGGAGAAGTTCCACTACAGACTTAGTTGGATATTTTCAATTTGTTATGCACTTTTACCAAATTTATCCAGTTTTTATTTTCATTTACAAAATGTAAAAGCTTATATATAAAGGCATCCATCTCTTCTTCTAGCTATGTGAAAATGAAGTCTTGTCTCAAAATAATTATCTCATTCTTATTTCAACTTGCTTAGCTGAATTTTGTATCTCTTTGAGTATTCAATAAAATTCTTATCTCAATTTTATTTCAATTATTCTCAATTTACATTTTCATTTCATTCCCATTTCATTTCTTTATCTTGCTTCCTCTTGTCAGATCCCAATCTGGATCATGACACAATAGTAGTACCAAACTAACCCATTAACATGAAAATATCCCAACTATCAAGATTAGATATTGATCCGGATATAATTATCCCAACTAATCAAGAGCTCTCGCAATCGATGCTCTTCATCATGGTCTTGAACTCAGTGAAGTCGACTCGACCATCATGGTTCCGGTCCACAGAGCAAATCATAACCTGGACCTGGTCCATGCTCTCACCTTCGACCAGCCCCAATTTCTCCAACACTATCTTCAGCTCTTGTGCCGATATGAACCCATCACCATCTTCATCAAACACATTAAATGCCTCCCGCATATCGGATTCGTCGGTATTGTTTTCTGACGGGTTGATTGGATCCGAACCAAACAGGACATCTCCTAGGGTTTGATGGAGAACCTAAAATAAGAAGCCATACAAACAATTTAAAACATTAGAAAAAAGTATCACGCCATATTGTACAATGCCATGACAGTATAGTATATATATACCTCTATTTCCCGGTACAGTAGTGGTACCAGACCTGATTGGCAGTTGGTACCTTACCAAATTAGCTTCACAATAGTAATGCTACATAGTTCCGTACTTCCGTTTGAATGTACTTTTCCGGCACACGTAATTCTGTCTCGTCGCTGTAATAACGGTGAGAATGTAGAAAGCTCACTGTTGCTGACTATTTCAGGAGATGTGAATTCCATAATTGCATGGTAATTGAAAAAAGTTTTTTTTCGAATATTTTATAAGCACAAACAACAACATCACAAAGGATCAGTGCATATAATTGTGTGGCACTTAAAATTTCTTTTGAACTTTTTAATATTTTTTTTGCATGTCTCTACTTCAATTCGTATTTTACAGACAACTCACATAAGTACTCGACCAACACGTACAAACCAACTCTTACCTGAAAAAATATTGAATTCATATTTCATTGGGTTGGATACGGAATAGTGTTTATCTAACAAAAAAACAATATTGAATATAAACATTATAATAATATCGATGAAAATTCAACTTAACCCACATATATAATTTGTTATGGTTTATATCGCCTCTTCATCTCTCAAATAATTTACTTCTTCGTCATAGAAAAAGTTACGCTTCTATTCCAACTTAAGCAAATGATTTGTTTTATTTTCCAAGCCAAATGCAAAGTATTTGCAAAATAAAAACCTTAAATAAAATATATGACTAAAAGTCCTAAATAAAACTTACCTAGAAAATTAAATGTTAGATTAGTAACATCTATTTGTTTGTATATCATAATTGCACCTTGGAGTTTTCATTAAGCACTTAGGGTCCGTTTGGCAAATTAATGAATAGCACTATAATAGTGATAAATGTAGAATAGTTTTTAGAATAGTGTAATTTTGAAAGAGTGGTAGAAGAATGATATTCTTGACTATTCCGAAAAGCAAAATTGTCGTTTGGCAAGTGTTATTGAAATAGTAAAAATATTGATAATTATCATAATAATAATGATTATGATATAATATATTAATGATAACAATAATTAACTAAATAATATAATAAATTAACAATAATATGCATTATTTTTTAAAATAAATAAAAATAATAAAATTGACGATTATAATAATAATACTAATAATAAATAAGAATAATAATAATATAATAATTATTATCATAAATAATAAAAAAAATGATGAAATATTATAATACTAATAATAAATAATAATAACAATAATAAATAATAATAAATAAAATATATAATAATAATATAATAATAATAATAACAATAATAATATTATTAATAAATTATAAATAATAATGAATAAAATAATAATAATATAATGATGAAATATTATAATACTAATAATAAATAACAATAACAATAATAATAATATTAATAATAATAATAATAGTAATGATGAAATATTAAAATACAATAAAATAATAATAATAATAATAAATAATAAATAATAATAATAATAACATAATAATATGTGTTATATTCAGTAATAATGAAATTAAATAATAAACAAGGTGATAATATATAATAAAATATTATTAATTACTAAATATAATACAACACAATCAAATACTAATTGTTATTCCACAATTTCTAAACCGCTAAACCACCTATTGGTTGATTTAGTGGAATAGCAAAATTTTACACTATTCTGAAAACTTAAAAAGTTGTTTGGCACTTACGTGAAATAGAATAACACTCTATTTCACTAAATTGAATGTGCCAAATGGACCCTAAATAACTATATGTTCTGAATGTGTTAGGAATATAATGGATTGGAGATACTATTATTGGAGATGTGTGATATTACAATGTCTCGATCTCTCTTTCTAATAGTTAGTAATAGTGATAATCCGATTAGCTTGGATTGGATTGAAAAGCTTAATAAAACTCGAACAATTCGACCCATGTACATTCTGATCAAAACCCGAATCCAACTCATGCAAGGCGGATGTATTTATACGATTTTGTCATTTTTTTTTGCAAAATAATTTTGTATATTTGAAAATCTGTGTTATTTTGTTCTTCCAGAAAAAAATTATAGAACTTACTGTCCTGACGGAAATTCTGAATCCGCCATGAACTCATGTACACCCTGCCTTCTATATATTTTGTATTTATCATTATATGAGATCTAGTGTTGTACAGTGTACACCAAAGAGAGCTTAGAATTTTTTTACCAAGTTATTGTAGAGTTGTGCAGGTACAAACTATTTTTATGTACATAAGAAGTTGCTTTCACTTTGTCTAATTTTGATTGGATATCATTACTTCTCCTTTTATACATATATATCTAATCTAGATGACAACCAGAACCCACTTCTAAAAAGGATATTAATTTATTTCGACTTGTTTTTCATGTAGAATACCAACTTAACTTTTTAAACATAAAAATAAACAAATGCAAAAGATAAAGGCCATGTGGAATTTAGATTAGTTAAACAGTACATACTGCCTACTGGTATCAGAAATACTGTTAAGCTTACCATGTCAGAAATAAAGAATACCAAAACAGAAAATTTCTTACTAATTAAAAATTTAATCAGTACATGTAAAACACCTTCATCACACAAATTCACACCAAGTACCTGGAAATCGTTGAAATCGAGACCAATAGCACCAGGTCGGATGAAGGCAGAAACGGTCAATTCCAGCTCAGACAGGTCGGTGGTGAGACCAAGGCGTGCAAGCGCATCCGCCAGCTCAGCAACGGTGATGTACTCGTCGCCGTTTTTGTCGAAGAGATCGAAAACCCTCCTAAGTCGCACCGAATTGAGGCTTTTCGACCGGAGCCTGAACGACGCCGATGGAGGCACCAGAGATGGCTTGATCTGACCCGCTTGAGGCGACATCGCTGCCATTAATTGTTATTGCTTTCTCTTTTTATTTCTCACAACTTTTGAATTTCTTTCCTTTTTGGTGTAAGAGGAGAGGAGAATAGAAAAAGAAGATGATTGGTTGCGTTTCATTGACTTGGACTTCAATTATATGGAACCAACTGTCTGAAAAATCTGTGGCGAGTACAGTGTAATTTATTGTGTGACATATTACTGACAGTAGAGAGAATTAGAGGTAGGTCACCAGTACTTACGTCACTGGGCAGTGGGTCCGTTTGCCAGAGGCGTTGAACACAGCTTGAGCCTAATTGCTTGAATTATGGAGAGGAAACGCGGATTAGGAAGATGGAAAGGTGAATATGAAGATATCTATCATTGAATACGGGCGATGATGGATGCCAAATTACAAATCTCTCACAACTTGAAAATTAAAATTCTTGAATTAATTAAGAGAAATGATTAATGATTACTACATATGATGTGGTGTTGATGTGTGAGGAAGGTCGATCAAATACACATGACTACTTGACTAGTGGGTATAAATAAATTGTAAAAGTTTTTATTATTTGCAAATAAATATACATGCGAAGAAATGGACATTTGGACATTCGGACAAGCAGTCAACCAATGTGTCCGTTGACGAGATGGAGCCATGTCCGATATATTTAACAATAGAAATTAAATTAATTTGTTATATTTAAATAGAAAATTATCTTAAATGTTTCAAATACGGAAAAGATCGGTGTTGACAAAAAATCAAAAGATCAGGATTGTTAACTCTGACCTTTCGAGAGTTTAAGGTTTACGGTATGTTTCCTTTGATTTTTTTATTAATAAAAATACTATTAATTTAACTGATTAGTTAGGTTATATTTAGGTATTTTTGTAACAACTTCGGCTATGTTCGTCGAGATCGTAAATAGTTTATTCATGTCATCGCAAGCCATCAAGCTGTAGGTATCCGACTCTACTTTCATCGTGTCGAGTCTGATTTGCATTTCGAGAAACAACAGATTCAAAATTAATTCAGACGCAAACTCATGATAAAAAATGACTAATTAAGGCATAAGTTGAAGATGGAGTCAAATTTGAGATGCACATTCTTTCGATCGTAAATCAAACACGACGGGTTAGAAGTAGACTCAGATATCTACACGTCGATGACGTGCGATGAAAAAAAATTAATTACGATCCCAACGAGCGTAGCTGAAGTTGTTACAAAAAATATTAAGTATGATTAGTATTTTTTTCTACAAACTTCAGATGCGCTCGTCGGGACCGTAATTAGTCTTTTTTATTGTTGCAAGCCATTGAGTTGTAGATATCTGAGTCTACTTTAGTCTCGTCGAGTCTGATTTGAGGTCGGAAATGCGCATCTCAAATTTGACTTCATTTTCAACTTATGTCTTAATTAGTATTTTTATCACGATTTTGCATCAGATTCAATTTTGAATCGCTCATTTCTCCGATGACAAATCAAACTCGATGCAGTGGAGGTAGACTCGGATATCTATATCTTGATTACTTGTGACGATAAAAAATATCTAATTACGGTCCCGACGAGCACAATTTTTTTAATAATAAATATTAAAAACATCTAATTATGGGCCGTAATTAGATTTTTTATCATCACAAGTAATCGAGTTGTAGATATCCGAGTCTACCTCCACTGCGTCGAGTTTGATTTGTCATCGGAGAAAAGAGTGATTCAAAATTGAATATGACATAAACTCGTGATAAAAAAATATTAATTAAGACATAGTTGAAGATGGAGCCAAATTTGAGATGCACATTTCCGACCTCAAATCAGATTCGATGAGACTGAAGTAGACTCAGTTATCTACAACTCAATGGCTTGCGACAATAAGAAAGACTAATTACGGTTCCGATGAGCGCAGTTGAAGTTTGTAGAAAAAATGCTAATCATACTTAATATTTTTTTTGCAACAACTTCAGCTGCGCTTTTCGGGATCATAATTAACTTTTTTTTCGTCACAAGTCATCGACATGTAGATATCTGAGTCTACTTCGATCCCGTTGAGTCTGATTTGCGATTGGAAGAATGTGCATCTCAAATTTGACTCCATCTTCAACTTATGCCTTAATTAGTCATTTTTATCATGAGTTTGCGTCTGAATTAATTTGAATCGCTTGTTTCTCCGATCACGAATCAAACTCGACGCGATGAAAGTAGACTCGGATACTTACAGCTTGATGGCTTGCGACGACATAAATAAATTATTTACGATCTCGACGAGCATAACTGAAGTTGTTACAAAAAATACCTAAATATAACCTAACTAATCAATTAAATTAATAATATTTTTATTAATAAAAATCAAAGAAAACATATCGTAAATCTTAAACTCCCGAAAGGCCAGGGTTGGCAACCATGACTTTTTGGCTTTTGTCAAAAGATCAGTGTTGACAACACCGGTCTTTTTATATTTGAAACTTTTCAGGTAATCTTTCAGTTTAAATATAATAAATTAATTTAATTTCTATTGTTAAAAAAAATGGGAGCCATGTTGTCTTTTTTTGGACGGAGTTTTTATAATAATAATAATAATAATAAAACGCCGAGTTTCGGAAGAAACGATTTTGACAATTGCATTATCCTGGCACAATAAAAAGACGAAACCTTATTTTAATAATGAATAGACTTTTTTATTTTACTTGGAGTCAGAAATATGGAAGAACGATTTGATCCAGTCTTTTGTGTTGATTTTTGTTGGGGTTGGTCAAATTTGAGATTAATTATTAAATTATGTATTTTAATTAAATAGTGCCCTGCGCAGGTGGACCGGTAAAGCGAACCGGTTTGGTCCAGTCAAACTTTATAGTTGATGCACGGTGCTGATGAAGTATCGTATACGGTGCAGGTGCGATTATAAGTCATTTTTCAAAAAAAAAATTTAATATACGATGAAGTATATATAACATAATAAAAATATATTATATCCTAAAATGTTAGAATAAAATATTTCAATATAAAATAATAGTTCTATATAAACAATTATAAGACAATATATATAATATGTAACACATTCAGGGGGATTTAAAATCTTTGTCTGAGCAATTCAAGATTTACGATTTTTTTTCAAAGGTCAAAATGATGTATATTTTCAAAAATATTTCAAATTATAAGCATATTTTCAAAAAGAACCTTCAATTACATGGCCAATTTAAAAACTCTTGAGATGGTGCAACTGACTTCCTGGTCATGTGTGACTCCGCCACTAAACACATCAACCCAAATACAAGTGTGTCCTAGTGGTACCACCACTTAGATGTGGTGAGGAAAGTGTTAGAATTAATTTGATATTAATTCATCAACTCAACTCTTGTTTGACAATTTGCACAATTGAGTTCTGGTGAGATGCATGTTAAAACAGGTACAATCCAATATCAAACATGCTCATATATGTCCTGAACAAGTCAAGACATGGTCTAAGCATCAAGGCACAAGACTGAGCCATGCGTTATCATAACGCTTGCTCAGGCGTTATAACGAGTCTGCCACTCGTTATAACGGGTCATCAAGGCGTCACAACGCCTTAGGAGGAGAGAGAAGGCCAAACTGCTGGAAAAGTCTGAGGCAAGCGTTACCGAGCGCTCCAGCAAGACGTCACAATGCCTGGCCATCCGTTAAAATGTCATACTCATGTGTTATAATGAGTTAGGAGTTATGTGGCCCAGTTGTCAGCTACATATGGGCAAGAAGGGAAAAGGTCCAAGGCGTTATAATGCCTTCTCCATGCGTTATGGACACTGTTGTAATGCCAGAGGCTATTCTTCACAGATCAAGACTCCAAGAAGTGCTCAGCCTATATAAAGATGTCAGATTCGACCCAGAAGGTTATCCAAACATTCAGAAAAGCTTCTAATCTTCAATTGAGCACTACAGAGAGCCTCTTTCAAGTCTCCTCAAGCTACCTAAACCTGAGAGCACTTAGGCTAGCGAAATATTGTCTAATTGACTATCCTAGATCAAACCTTGCTATTGTTTAGCCTTTTGGTGCACCATCTTTGTGTTGTCAAATGGTGCATCCCTATCCTTAATTGTTTAGTCAATTGGATCTTTTGTTACGGTGTAGAGTGGTGTTACCCCTTGCATCGAGTTAGGAGAAGAAGATTAGCTATCTTATGTTGGAAGAAGCTAAAGATCGTCTACATCCCTTTGTAAAAACATTTGGTTATAATGTAACGGTCCGAAAGACATTTTATTCCGGGAGATCTGTGGACGTAGGCCTAAGTTTCTTTTGATAGGCCGAATAACGTTACATACCGTGTCACTTTGTGCTTGATTGCTCTCTCTTCAAGCTTTTTTATCTCTATTTTGTGATTTGCTCTTAGATTTGCTTGCTAAATTGAATTGGCTAGGTGATTAAGGTCTTGAAATTCTGAATTGAATTATAAACGCTTCCGCACTAATACTTGACCTTTGAATTGCACCTTTCTAGTGAAATTTCACATTAATCCCCAATTTTAACAATTGGTATCAAAGCACATAGGTTCATACCTAGCCAAAATTGACCAATATGAGTCTTAAGATGAGTATGGTTGAGCCCCTAGATTTTTCCGAAATGGTAATTTTTGAGCTTTGGAAAAAGTCAATTCAAGATTATCTTAGTGGAAATGGTATCTTATACATACTTAACAAAGAAACCTTCTATGCTACAAAGGATTCACCCTAAAGAATCCTAGATAATAGCTATGCCTCTTATTTCATTTTTAACTTTGTTGATGAATCTTTAAGTGAAATCCTCAATTCTAACCTAGCATATGAAATGTGGAATATTCTTGAAAATACTTTTAGAAAAAAAATCTTTATTCTAACGAGTGTATTCTAGTGTAGATAATCACAAAGTTGATTCTATAATTAGTCTACAAGAGAAAAACATCACCATGGCTCAAAAGCAAGTTGATGAAGGAAGAGCAAAGGATCAAGGGAGTGATGAAGTAGCAAAAATCTTCTCACGAGTGAATGAGGAGTATCTAGATAAAAGGAGAATTACAAGCACATCTTCTTCCGATTCTTTAGAAGAGGTAGACTTAAATTCTTGTAGTATAGGATCTAAGTCTATGTCCAAGAATAGAAAGCCCTTGTATGATGACCAAGCTTTTTCTAGTGAATATGAGCTAAGAGTTAGATATGATAAAGAAAAAATGTGTTTGGATAAAAAGAAAGAAGAAATTAGTGAACTTTTGAAGAGAATTAGTGATTTAGAATCAAAATTAAATCTTCTTGAGACTAAAGACGAAGTTGAGTCTATTTCAAAAGTTGCAACACATTGTGCTAAAATTTGTGCATTTACATCTACTTTTAGAAAGAATGATTCATGTAAACTAAAATGTGCTCATCATGCATTTGGATATGATAAGAGGCTCTCACATAAAAAAAATAGACAAAGGGAAGAATATTGCATCATTGGGGATTGTTCATAAGAATGTAGAAATTGTTAAGCCTACAACAATTCAAAAGTTTAATAGACAAAAACATATGGTCAATATTATTAAAAGGTATCACTTTAAAAAGCCTAAGATTTTGAAAGATAAGGAGTATCATCACAAAGGAAAGCATTATGAGTACAAACATAGAACAAATTGCTCTTGCACTTTGGATGTCTAGTACCTCAAACACCACATGCTTTCATTGTAGTCATCAAGGTCATATGGCATTTGAATGTCCTTTTAAGAAAAATAAACTTAAGAAACTTTATGTTTGGGTTCCTAAAAACCCTCAAACCTAATTAGGCCTTTTATGAGTATCTCAAGAGTAAAACCCTAAAGTCAAGCTTTATTTTTAAATCAATAGTCACATATCTTTTTAAAACTTAGGTATGCTTGGCCTCATCGTACAAGGGGTTTTCTTAGATAATAGACAGTGGTTGCTCACACCACATGACCGATAATAGATATGTCTTTAAAAGTACACCATATGATGGAGGCCAAGTGATTTTCAAAAGCAATGAACGAGAAAGTAAAATCATTAGAATCGGGTCCATTGGTAACGATCACCTAACTATTGATGAGGTTTATCTTGTAAACGGGTTGAATTTTAACTTGCTAAGTGTAGAAAAATTGTGTGATTTCGATTTTAACCTCACTTTTAATGACCAAGAGTGTTCTCTCTACCATACTAAGACAAATAAGTTAGTCTATACCGGTAAAAGAGCCAAGAATGTTTACTACCTTCATATTAATCACTTTACTACTTGTGAGCAATGTCTAAATGCTACAAGTTCTGATTAATGGTTGTGGCATCGTAAGTTGGGTCACACATCATTCAACTCACTTAAGAAACTTGTTAACCTTGAATTAGTTAGAGGCTTGCCCATATCTAAATTGAATGTTGATGGCATTTGTGATGCTTGTGTGAAGGACAAACTTACCAAAACTTGTTTTAAGCCAAATGACCATATCTCTACCAAAAGACCATTAGAATTAATACACATGGATTTTTTTAGGCCAATTAATGTACCAAGCTTGGCAAGAAAAAGATATGTTTTTGTTATTGTGGATGATTTTAGTAGGTACACATGGGTCAACTTCTTGAGATACAAGAAAGAGGTTTGTGAGTATTTCGTTGACTTTTGCTCACAAGTTGAGAATCAAAGAGAGGCCAAAATTGTCACCATTCGTAGTGACCACGGTGGTGAATTTGAAAACTCTAGAATATATGATTTTTGTGTTAAGAATGGCTATAGACATGAATTCTCCGCACATAGAACACCTCAACAAAATGGAGTAGTTGAACGCAAAAATAGAAACTTGCAAGAACTTGCAAAATCAATGCTAAATGAGCACATGACTCCTAAATTTCCTTTGGGCGGAAGCCGTTAATACCACATGTAAAATAATAAATCGTGTCTATGTTAGGCCCTTGACCAATAAGACCCCTTATGAAATCTTGAAAGGTTATAAGCCAAATATTTCGTGGGGAGTTTGACGTGTAGGTCCTTATATTTTGAGTTTAGGAACCCAAGCAATACTTTTGATGTTGCTTCCTTTTCTAAAATTACATTCCAATGAAATATGTCCACGAGCACAACAATAGTTACAAATGGCACGTGTTGTGGGATTAACGCTTTTTGCTTTCATAAAACGGTTGTTATAATCGACCTTCAATTCTTGAGCTTGATTCTTTGTTTGATATGATTGATTAACATTTAAGTTGTGAATTCTTGTGTCATTGAAGTGTTGGAAAGCAACTCTTGCCAAATTGGGCAAGTCTATTACCTTTAACCTCATATCTCCACCCGGATGGTTCCCTATGATAAGTGTTCTTAGACCAGATGTGTTAACATACTTAGGTACCGGTTTGTTCTTGGCATAACTATCGTTATTAAACCTATATCTAAAGGCATGATTTGGTGTATTTCTAGAATTTTGGTACTTATAACTCTTGCCCTTGTAGCTTTAAGGTTGTTTTCCTTTTTCTTTTGGATCTTTAGGGTTATTAGATGACAAAGAGATGAACTCTTTTTGAAACCAAGGCCCGTCTTGTTGTTGGGTTTTTGTCCCTTGAACAATTTTCTTAAGTCCATCCTAGTGTCACTCTTCAAAACACTAGTAGACTTTAAAGATCCAATTTCAATTTCCAACTTTTCTTTATCAAGTTTTAAGTTATTAATTATTTTTATGTGTTCGTCACACATCTTCACCTTTGTTTCAAATTCTTTTACCTTTGATTCAAGCTCAAGAATCTTATTGTTTAATCCCCCAATAGTACCATCTCTTGTCATTAAAGCATGATTTGTTTCAATAAGAAGTTTGCTTAACCTAAGAATTTCAAGTTTTAAAGAATTCTCATTAGTTGAAATGCTTGTATCATTGGTTGGATACTCATCATCATCCGAGTCATCCTCGGATGCAAACCCTAGACAAAATTTGACCTCTTTTGGTTGTAAGTTTAGATGTACCTTTGCCTCCACTTGGAAGGTTTGAGAGCTCACCGCCTCACTTTCTTGAGTATGTGATGACGTGCTAGCCTCTTCATTGTCCATCATCATGTCTTGCACACAATCCTCCTTTTCTTTAGATGGCTCATCTTTCATGCCATCTCCCAATCCGAATTTGCGGAGTAGTTCAATGACCATCGAATTGGTCACCTTGTTCTTAGAAATGATTGGGTCCAAGACGGCATGTACCTTATGAAAGTTTTGATACTTCGAAAGCAAGGAATAAAACAAAATTTTATTCATTTCAAAACAAATGATCTAGCTATTATAAGTGTAAAGACAATATTTATTTGTCTAAATAATTAGGGAATAATATTATACCTTATGATTTGATCTCGAAATCAAATCAAGTAGGATTTTCTAGTTTAGCATCTTCTTATTTCCTATGCCTTGTTTCGATTGTTGTTCTTAGCTCGTCAACCGTCGAGTCTCCTTAGGTATCCACCGAAAGATTAAAGAAACACTTATATCTCTAAAGCTAGTAAGAGAACAACAAGTGGTACCTTAATCCTAGTTTCAAAACCTTCTTCAAAATTTCAGAAATTTTAATGCAGTTTTGTCTCAACACATGAGAGAAAAATTGGGAGAGAGAGAGAGACAAATTTCAGCTAAGAATTTTAAAGCTGAAAATCTAACCTTTGGGTATTAAATCTGTCATAACTCTCTGTAGGTAACTCCAAACGACTTGAAACTTGAACCATTGGATTCTAGACTCAAAGGGCTTCAATTTTCATAGTCATACGTTCAGAATGGTTGAGGTTTGCCCTTTCAAAATCCTGTTTAAAGTTACCTCAAAAAACTGTCCAAAATTTTCTCTCCTCTTTAATGGAAATTGATTAGGTTTAATGATATACTTCAATATTCTTTTAATTATATCATTACTAATCAATTCTCGCCAGAAATTTTATGGCCTATATTTGGGCTTTGGGCTTAAATACATTAATCATATTAATATTTAATTAAGTCCACAATCCCATATATTAAAAGGCCAACATATAAATTAATATCCAATGTTAATTTATATGCATCTCTCATGTGTCAAAAGTCATTTAAAATATGTCACACATACTTTAAATATTACTAGAATTATTTTACAATATTTTCTTTTAATCTTTCATATGGTGTGACTTTATGGGATCTCATCATTATGGCAATGAAACTAAACATTTTAATTTCATAAATCAATGATACAACTAGCCATGGTATATTGATTACCCAAATGATATAGATGAAAAAACACAATGCAAAATCATGATCATGTAATATTAAAATATTATTGTGTCAATTCCTTGTCTCATGATATCAAAATAATTGCAAGGTGGGAATTTGTCATCCTTGCTAATTATTCTTTCTTGATTTTCTAAAGTTTAATTATGATATGATTAACATATAATCATATTGCATGCCCATAATACAAACTTTATCAAGGGGCCCAGAGATATCATCATCTATATCATGTATAGAGGACAATGGTATCTTGATGTGTATAGTTCCTCTGCACAAGTTATAAACATTGCAGTAACTGTCTATATAACTCATAGTTAAAATGAGCGTTGGACAGTACCAACGATGCATATTTCTCATGTAGGAAATATAAGCATCTCAACCCTAGAATTCATGACACAAATGAAATATCAATGACACGTAACACAATCCATGTGATATTTCATTTTGGGTCTGTCTAGTGCTATACATCCCGATGTATACACCTGTGTGATTAGCATTGACAACTCTTTGTCATATGATCTGTAGAATGTGATCATCATCTAATCCGACACACTGATCTTAGATTGGTCAATTAGTGTTCCTTGCTAATTACCAAGATCAAAGACTTTTAAGAGTAATTATATTTATTTCATTGGTGGAATTCTACAATCCAGGTCATCAACCCAGATAATCCACAAAATATAATAACTCAAGGAACAAAATGATATAATCATTCACTAATAAACTAAATAATCAAAAATATGATTTAGATCTAGGACACCAACACTAACACCTTAGACTCTTCACACTTTGCTTCATCATCTTCCTCGCCCACTATTTCCATGAGTGCAAATGGACCTTGAGGTTCATTGTCGAACTCAATTACACACTCATCTCCTTCTCCATCATCCTCTTTCCAAGCATCGGCTTGCATGGCTTTGGAATTTCTTTTGAGTTGGACTCCATCTCTTCTTGGATTTTCCCGTTAGTCTTGCATATTACCTTCATTTAGATTTCTCAAATGAGGATAAATCTTGTAGCAAGAGTGGATAGAGTGTCCTTCCCTTTCACACATGAGGAATATAACTTTCTTTCCTTCTTCCTCTCGCTTGGTGTTGAGCTTCTTTTCATAGGCAAAGAAACCTTGGAGCATTTTGGTGAGAGCGGGATAGTCTTTGTTTTGATCTATGCCGAAGTTTTAAAAGGGTGTATCATTTGAGGTACGATAGTTTGAAGATGAGGCATTGTTGTATGGTTGGGACTTTGAGCGACAAAGGCTACGGTTTTGTTTCCTTGTTCTACTCCAAGTTGCTGGAGGGTTTCTTCAAATGTTTAAAGGAATGCATAGACTTCCTCCGGTGTATATGGCACTTCACTTGCATGATGCAAGGCTTGAAGTGAGCTAGCGTAGGCCTCCTATCTAGGTCTTCTCATCATGATGTTGATGAGCTTGCTAGCAATCTCGTCGGAGTCCAAAGGACTACCTACTTCAATAAAATTGTTAGTTAAAAGAGTCATTCGAGTGAACATGTCCTCAATGGACTCTCTATCCTCAATTTTGAAGTTTTCAAACATTATAGTCAATCCGGCACCTCTAGACCTTTTAAGTAAAGCATTACCCTCGTACTTACGAAGCAATGCTTGCCACATATCGTAAGCATTTGTGGTTTCTCCAAATATTGGAGCAATTGATCCATGTACGTGTGCAAGAATGGCATTTACGGCTAAATCATTCTCTCTTTTCTTGATGTTGGATTCAATGGTCAATTTATTGGTTGTTGTATCAATTAATGGTACAAACCTAACATTAACAACATTCAAGATTTCACCAACACTTAAGTAATTGGTCATACATATTTTCCAATAGGCAAATTTTTACAATTGTGTCCTAAAATGGAAGGTTGAGTAGCTTGCAATTTGGTTTCCATTTCTGTTGATATTTACTTGAGATTAAGCTAATCTTAATTGCAAGTTCAACACTGCTCTGATATCACTTTTTAGAATATAATCACCCCTAATAAAGTTTAATTTAAGCAATTAACACAATTCCAAACTTTTAGGAACTACTTTGTAACTTAACCAAATGCACTACAAATTAAGTTTAACACTACAACAATTCGAGCAATTCCTCAACTAGAGTTTATAGCAAAATAAGATAAAGTAAATAGAGAGTTAAGAAAGCGCAAACAATGCAACGCACAAGAACACCAAGATTTTAACGGAGTTCGGATATCGACGATCCTACTCTCCAGGACTCCAAACCCCCCGACTTGGTAATAGGGTTTAGCCGATTTCACTAACGAACAAAGGTTCTTATACAAAGCCCGAGATCTAGCTCTATTACACAAAGGTAGAGTCTAGACCCGTAAAGTAACACAAATAGAGGATTAGATAATAGCAAGCACTAATCTCACACAAGCTTATAGCAAGTTTAGATCAAGGAGATTGAGTCTTAGGATTTTGCAAGTTGGGTAGTTGGAAAGCTTTAGTAGGGGCTAAAAATTAGGTCTAGTGTATTGAATGAATAATAAGTTGAAGAGAGAAGGGAAGTGATCCCATATTTATAGCAGCCCCCAACAGAAAAATTTGTTTTCTGAGTTAAAACGTTATATAATGACATGAAACATTATACAATGTTTTTCCAAAATATCTGAATTACAGCTGGCAGAAAAATGATCGTTATTTTTAATGTTGTCACTCAAAATGTTACACAACGATATGAAACATTATACAACATTATGACAATTTCTGTGAAAATTGATCACAACGTTACAAAACTCTACAGAGCGTTATATAACGTTCTGATCTATTTACACAGAACATCGATCATAACGTTATATAACTCTGGATGGCGTTATGTAACGTTTTGTAAATTTTATTACACATGTTCTGGACTTTTCAAATGTTACATAACTGAGTTTGGCCAGTAGAATTTGCACAGAAAAGTATAACGTTACACAACGTTGTGAAATGTTGTATAACGTTTTGGTAAATTTTTAGCACATGTTCTAGACTTTTCAAACATTACAGAATTGAGTTTGGCCATTTTAAATTACACAGACAAGTATAATGTTATACAACGTTCCATAACGTAGTACAATGTTTGGTAAAATCTTAGCACATGTTCTGGATATTTGAAACGTTGTGCAACTGAGTTCTGTTTCGAAATTTCTGTATAAAGTGGATAACGTTATAGGGCGTTGTATAACATTCAGATAATTTCTATATTTTTTTACTTGTTTGACTCAATCTCTTTGATCTAAATTTGATATAAACTTGAGAGAAAATACCCTACAATGTTTAAAATCTTGATTCTTCATTGTTGGTATTTTCTTGAGCTTCCTTCTTGATTCTTTTCACTTCTTTTCCTTGAAATGACCCTGAACAAAATATCTTACAAGAAACTTGTTAAATACAAATTTAGTTTTGCAAATCGACAAATACGAGACATTGTTTAGTACAACATTGCTATGCAAGAAGAACTTATCCAATTTGAACGTAACAAGGTATGGACATTGGTACCAAAACCTCCAAACCGGACCATAATAGGAACCAAGTGGGTTTATAGAAACAAAAAGGATGAATTTGGAAATATTGTTAGAAACAAAGCACGACTTGTTGCAAAAGGGTATACACAACAAGATGGAGTTGATTATGATGAGACCTTTGCATCAGTAGCACTTATAGAGTCAATTAGAATGCTACTTGCTTATGCATCTCACATGAAGTTTGTTTTATATTAAATGGATGTTAAAAGTGCATTTTTTGAATGGGTTTATAAATGAAGAAGTATATGTTTCCCAATGAGCACCTTTCATTCACCAATCATGTTTATAGGCTACATAAGGCTTTGTATGGTTTAAAGCAAGCCTCTAGAGCTTGATACTCTAGACTAAGTACATTCCTAATCGATAATAATTTCAAGAGAGGTTTAAAAGACACAACCCTTTTCACAAAAAGAAATGTCAAGAATATTCTTTTAGTTCAAAATATATGTTGATGACATTATCTTTGGGTCTACTAACTCCCTTCTTGGGAAGGATTTTTCTAATCTTATGAGCAAGAAATTTGAGATGTCCATGATGGGAGAATTTACCTTCTTCCTTGGACTACAAATTAAACAACGCGAAGAAGGGATCTTCATCAACCAGTCGAAATATGCCAAGGAATTAGTCAAACGATTTGGCGTAGACGAAAGCAAGCCTATGAAAACTCCCATGGCAACAAATCTTCGACTTGGAATAGATGAATGCGGAAAACTGGTAGATATCTCACTCTATCGGGAAATCATTGGAAGTCTTCTATACTTAACCACAAGTAGACCCGATATCATATTTGCCGTATGTCTTTGTGCCTGGTTCCAAGCATCTCCAAAAGAATCACACATGGTAGCCGTGAAGAGAATCCTACGATATGTAAAGGGTACAATCAACTTGGGAATAAGGTATGGTAGAACCACCAAACTTGATTTGATAGGGTACACCGATGCGAACTTCGCCGGTGACCGAGTTGATAGAAAGAGTAGTGGAACTTACCAATTTTTAGGTGGGTCCTTAGTATCATGGTCTAGTAACAAGCAAACCTCGGTTGCCCTTTCCACGACGGAAGCCGAATACATAGCTGTCGGTAGTTGTTGCACTCAAATTCTATGGATGGTGCAAACCCTTAAGGATTATGATTTGAATTTCACCAAGGTACCAATTATGTGTGATAATACTAGCACTATTATGATGTCTAAGGACCCTATTGCTCATGCTAGAATCAAGCATATAGACATTAGGCACCAATTTCTAAAAGACCACGTTGAAAAGGGTAGTATAGAACTTTGTTATATTGATACTAAAAGCCAAATTGTGGATATTTTCACAAAACCTCTTGATGTTAACCAACATATTGAGCTAAGATTTAAATTAGGGATGATTGAGATATCAAATTGATATGTCTTGTGTTGCTCTCATTGCTCTTTTATGCCTTCTTATATTTTTCCTATGCTTAATTGGTAAATCATATGAATTTTGCTACATTCGCAAATATTATTTCATTAAGGGAGAGTAAATTGCTTGACTTGTCTAATTAAATATGTGCTAAAATTGAGGAGTAAAATATGTTTGAGCCTTTTGCCTTAATTTGCAAAAAAGGGGAGAACTGAAAGATGTGCATCATTTGATATGCACATCTCAACTGGTTTTTCAAATTGCCAAAAGGGGGGAGTTTGTTAGAATTAATTTGATATTAATTCATCAACTCATCTCTTGTTTGACAATTTGCAAAACACATAAAGTACTAACCATGCACAATTGAGTTTTGGTGAGATGCAGGTTAAAATAGGTACAACCTAATGTCAAGCATGCTCATACATGCCCTGGACAAGTCAAGACATGATCTAAGCATCAAGGAAAGGCTTCAAGGAACAAGACTGAGCCATGCGTTACCATAATGAATGCTCAGGCGTTATAACGAGTTTGCCACTCGTTATAACTGGTCATCAAGGCGTCACAACGCCTTATGAGGAGAGAGAAGACCAAACTGCTGGAAAAAGTCCGAGGCAAGCGTTAATGTAATGCTCCAGCAAGGTGTCATGATGCCTGGCCATCTGTTATAACGCCATACTCATGCATTATAACGAGTTAGGAGCTCTGTGGCCCAGTTGTCAGCTGCAGAAGGACAAGAAGGGAAAAGGTCCAAGGTGTTATAACGCCTTCTCTATGCGTTATGGATACTGCTGTAACGCCAGAGGCTATTCTTCACAGATCAAGACTCCAAGAAGTGCTCAGCTTATATAAAGATGTCAGATTCGACCGAGAAGGTTATCCAAACATTAAAAAAAACTTCCAATCTTCAATTGAGCACTACATAGAGCCTCTTTCAAGTCTCCTCAAGCTACCTAAACCTGAGAGCACTTAGGCTAGCTACATATTGTCTTATTGTCTATCCTAGATCAAACCTTGCTATTGTTTAGCCTTTTGGTCCACCATCTTTGTGTTGTCAAGTGGTGCATTCATGTCCTTAATTGTTTAGTCAATTGGACCTTTTGTTACGGTGTAGAGTGGTGTTGCCCCTTGCATCGAGTTAGGAGAAGAAGATTAGCTATCTTGTGTTGGAAGAAGCTAAAGATCGTCTTCGCCCCTTTGTAAAAACATTTGGTTATAGTGTAACGGCCCCGAAGACGTTTTATTCCGAGAGACCCGTGGACGTAGGCCTAAGTTTCTTTTGATAGGCCGAACCACGTTACATATCGTATCACTGTGTGCTTGATTGCTCTCTCTCTTCTCTCTCTATCTTTCTCTCTCTTAAGCATTTTGATCTCTATTTTGTGATTTGTTCTTAGACTTGCTTGTTAAATTGAATTGGCTAGGTGATTAAGGTCTTGAAAATCTGAATTGAATTGTAAACGCTTCCGCACTAATATTTGACCTTTGAATTGCGCCTTTCTAGTGAAATTTCACATTAACCCCCAATTCTAACAAAAAGGCCTTGGGTTCGAATCTCATGGTTAAAAATTAAATTTCAATTTCCTTTTGACGGACATTCTATATAGTGTCCACGCATATGCAAATTCTACTCGTAACTGATCAAATTTGACTAGTCAGGATACTATGTGTCTTCATGGTGCCTTCAAATCTACATCATTCATTAAAAACAATGAAAGGTCTAGATTTAATTGCATAAAAATGTATGCATGATGAATGATATAGATTTTGAAGACACAATGGAAGTACGAAAAAGTGGAGGCATTATATCCCTCCTCTTTACACTATTATATAACGCAATTATATTCAGTGAAATAATTCCTATCTATTAAATATGTCCCCGTATTTTTTTAACCAACCATTATTTAACTTTTTATTCATTTTTTTATCAACCATTTTCATTTATACAAATACCATGCCTAGTTTTCTAAACGAAGTGTCTCTTACAAATAAAAGATGAACTTTATTTTTGAAATATTTTAAATGTGTTTCATGTCTCTCACATAAAAATAAATCTCTTATCATTCATTTTCAATAGTATAGATATATGAAAAAATAATATAAATATTTGTTATAGTAGAAGTACCCGAATTTGAATCCACTCGTTAGCATGGAAGTTGTTTGTGAGACGCAAATAATTAAGTTAATAGTTTTCCACGTGAGGTGTCGGAGAACTAGGTGTGTGTTTGTATTTTTTTCTTTTTAATTTGTTTACATTTTTTAATCTAAAGAATCATTATTTGTTGCTTCAGAATTGTAAAATAATTATAAAGATGTGTCTATATATTGGAGCCGGAATACAATTTTTTTAGTGCAATTTAACTCGCCAGTAGCCCAGTACGAGTTACTGGCTGGTGCTGGCACAGAAAAAAAAGACAAGATAAATCTTTTAATAACGAAACGACTCTAAAAAAATATTTGTTTGTCCGAAAATATGGAAGAAGGATTTTGTTGATTATCGTACGGAGATTCCAAAAATACACAGCGACCAGAGAGATTTTAAAAAAAAAAATTATGTCAGAAGTGGGATTTGAACCCACGCTCTCTCACGAGAACCAGAACTTGAGTCTGGCGCCTTAGACCACTCGGCCATCCTGACATTTGATGCTAGTATTATTATTGCTAAACTTATTATATGAATACAATATTTTCTTCACACTCCAAGTCCTTGCAAACCCAGCATTTCAACTCCCACCTAATTATAATTGCACTATTTCGACTACAGTACAACATATTTTCACCTGAACATATATTTTCTTGCCAGACAATGTCAGATTAGATTTCTGTAGCAGTTTTGTTTTAGAGTTATTGCCTTGTCAAAATGTTTAGCTACTGTTCACAGTACATTCAACATGTTTTCTAACGGGAACAAAAATGCATGCTTATCCTTACAAGAGAAGATATCCTCTGTGGATAAAAGACGATACGCAGTGCGTGTTTTTAATTTAGATCGGTGGATTAAAAATTTACAGTCTTCTTTTGAATCATATCAGTGACGATCGAGTTTTTGATCTTTAATTCGACCGTCTATATTGAGATACTGGTCCCAAGGTAGATCTGGTATCTGATAAAGCTAGAGAAGAAGAAAAACATCACAGGTTTTAAACTAAGCGTTATGACGAACAATGTTTTAATAGGAGGACAAATTATGAATTTCTTTAATAAAAAAACGAAAATAGAACCATTTAACCAACAGGTTTGAAAAAAATAATAAAAATCATATGAAAATTTGATAAATTCTTTTCAGAATAAATTTGATATTGATATATTGATTGTGGCTATTGCATTTTGCAAAACATGATCCCAATTGTACATTGCATGCATTTTTCAAATTTTAAAGTTCAAACGATTGATCTAAATTATTGAAAATAATTAATATTAACTCTAGTTGAAATTTAAGAAACAACAAAAACTAGTTTTTAATTTAAAGTTGAGAAATTTGATTTATTTTTATCTAAAATATAATTTAAATTAACATGTATTTTGTTTATTTCAGTGATAAAACTTAAACAGACTGAGATCAATATTAATTTGTACATAACTTAAATGCCATAAGTTTTTGTTCTATGTTTTATTTAGTGGATTTTATTGGAACATGATTGTAAAGAATTTATCAATCTATATAAGTTTTTAACGAAAATTGTAAGCTGTTAGTTTAACATGAATATTCAATACAAAGAATTACTGTAATAAAAAGAATTGATGTCCGGAGATGATTTTAAATTTGAATAATTTTCAACGGACATGAAACTTCATTATACATCTAATTAGCACCATAAACATTTTTGTTTCAATTAAAAATATAGATTATTTTCAATTATTTAAATATAAAACTTATCAATATAAAAAAATTAATTTAGATGTAATTAAGATCAATGCAGTTATTATCTCCATAAGAAAAAAAGTATCATTTGTATCACGATTCTCACTCCCATTACTGCAAAAGTATCATTTATTTCATCTTAATTGGGCTACAATTCGCAACCGTGAAAAAACAAGAAAGTCTTCATGTAATTATTTAGTGGATCTCAAAATCATAAATCGAGCTTTCTTAGATAACAATTAAAAAAAATGGGCATAACATGTCAACATGATACTTCATTCATGGAAGCAAGTCAATCGCTCGAATGTGTAGTCTTTTCACTTTTTGCTTTTTTCACCACTAGCTAAAAAATTCAAGTCTAATAAAAAATATTTGATTCCTCAATTTTCAGTGTTTTATGTCTTTTTTTTGTCTTCTTTTTATTTTGTTTTATTTTTCTGAATATTCTTTTGATGTTCACATCAACTTTACTGGTTTTCAAACTAACATCCGAGGTGTTCATATCAATTCTCATGATGTTCATGTTAACAGTGCAGATATTCATACCAACTTCATAAATGTTCATACTGTAAAATCTAGGGGAATATGTGCTTAACTAATTTTTGCTTGGCTCAACCAACTAGGGACCTAATTGTAAGTTTCACAAAATTATGACAAACAATTCAATTTAGCAATTCAACAAGCAATTCAATTAACTCCCTAAATAATCAATTCAAGCACAATTTCACAATCACACAAGCAATTAATAATAGTTGAAATTAAATGGAGTAAGAGGAAAAAAATGCTCAATCGCGTGTTGACGGAGTTTGGCTTGCACTAAAGGCCTCGCCTACGTCTTCGGGTCCCCGGTGCCCCTCGCTTCTTGTGGTAACAAGCTTGGTCCGCTCCACTAAACAAAATTCGCTTGCTTAGCGTACAACTTCGGAATTGGGGCTCTCTAACACACGCTGGTGGAGCCGCCAACCCTAACTCATCGCCGTACTCTATCTCGCTTACACACGCCGGTGGAGAATCGAGCCGACTTTCTTAAGCTCACTTACACACACCGGTGGAACTCAAGACAATACACACACTCACAATCAAATGGACAATTTGCTAATTGAAAGATTAAGCAAGACAATCACTCAAACAAACTAACTCTCTATAATCCCTAGATTAGATTTAGCTAATTAAACTTAGGATTAGAGCAAGGATTTGGCTATGGGAATTAAACTCAAAGAGCACAACAATGGTGGCTTAGAAAGGTATGGATTATAACAGAACAACAACATCAATTGTTGGAGGAGAAGGGTTTATATAGGGTTCAGCCCCGGTCAAAAGAATTCCTGCGCCAGATAGTGTTATAACGCTATTTCATGTGTTAATAGCGTTATAACACTATCTTGGGTTAGGACAAATAATGTGATCGTTGGATTTTGATAGTACAATTTCTACATAGCGTTATAACGCTAAGCTATGTACAAAACATAACGTTATAATGCTATCTTGGATCTAGACCACAAATTTGACCATTGGGATTTTGTCTAGCGTTATAACGCTAGATATAGCATTATAACGCTATCCCAATTTGATGCAGGAAAATTCCAGGACTTAGCCAAATTTTGGCTTTTGGTTACTCTGGCGCTATAACGTCAGATCTAGCGTTATAATGCCAAGTCCTCTGGATTTTGATGTTTGACATTTTTGCTACTAATCCAAATAATGTTTTTGAACAAATAAAGTTTATGTTCCTAAATTTAAGTTATACTTAAGACATATTCTTGATGTTTTGAAATTTTATTGATTCAATTTATATTTTAAAATTCATTTTGAACATTTCAGCTTTCTGGCATTATAACGCTAGATATAGCGTTATAACGCTATTGTGGTTCGATGTCTGGTTTGGCCAGGTTTCACCATTTTGGTCATGTAGCGTTATACTATTTGGTTTGGATTTCCTTGCTTTTTTATACCCAAATTTAAATAGACCTAAGATTTAATTAACCTAAGCAAGTCTTCATCTTGATCTTAATCTTCTAACCTTTCTCTTGGGTCATCCTTGATCATTTCTTGTGTTCTTTTGTTATTTTTCTTGAATACCCCTACAATTAATCTTAATACACAAGAAATGATTAAATTCAATTGGTTTTGCAAATCAACAAATTTAGAAAAGTTTGAGCCAACACAAACTAACTTCTCTGATGTTTATACCAACTTCACTGGTGTTCATACTAACTTCTAAAGTATTCATACTAATTTTTCGCGTTGTTCAGATATAATATCTGGTTTTCATACTTTTTCTGGTGTTAATATTAACTTTTGAGATGTTTATACAAACAATTTAAGATGTTTATACTAACTTTTCTGGTATTCATATTAATTTTTGTTGTTGTTCAAACTATCTAAGTTTCATGCTATGCATGTATCCATACTAACTTATTAAGGTTTTCATACTAACAATTCATACTAGATTTGCTAGTATGAACACATGTTTATTTAGTATGAATATATTTTTCAACTATTATGAACACTTTATTTTTTAATATGTGTCACATTCTATAATGAACATTATTAGTTACAGTTTCAAGTGCACAACATAGTTAAAACATCTAATATGAACACATTGTTTATTTAGCATGCGCCATATTCTATGATAAACATTATTAGTTACAGTTTCAAGTGCACAATACACTTGAAATAACTAGAATGAACACACATTTTAACTAATATGAACACATTCTTTTTAACTAATATGAATATTTTGTTTATTTAGTATGTGTCTCATTCTGTGATGAACATTACTACTTACAGTTTTAAGTGCACAACATACTTGTAAAAGCTAGTATGAACACTTGTTTCAGGATAGTGCGTAGGATGAAAATATTTAGAAGAGTGTGGATGATCTAATTTTTCATTTTTATTCGATTTTGACTCTTTGACTTTTGGTCAGGAGATGAAAGTGGAGGACAGAGATTGGAAGATTGTTAGTTGGGTCCTAAAAAAAGAGATACCTATTCTATGTGGTTTAAGAAAAATGAGTGCCTTATTACCATATGAACTAGGGAATCAAATGATTGTGTGTTTCAATCAATTATCAAATCAAGGAATAGCACTAGAAGAGTGATAGAAGAGTGGTAAGAATAGAATGGTGTGATTTTAAAATAGTGATAGAATAATGTATTCTTGACTATTCAGAAGAGCAAAATTGTCGTTTGGGAAGTGTCAAATAGAATTGTAGAAATGTAGATAATTATGATAACAATTATGATGATAAAATATAATAATGATATCAATAATAAACTAAATAATATAATAAATTAATAATATTATGCATTATTTTCGATATAAATAAAATAATAATATTGATGATAATAATAATAATAATAATAATAACCTAACAATAATAACAACAATAATAATGACTAATAACATAATAGTAATAATGATAATATAAAAAATTAAAATAATTATAATGATTTTATTATTATTATAATAATAAAATACTAATAAAGTAACGATACAATATAATCTAAGAATATTAATAATGATAGTAATAATTAAGTATATAATATAATAAAATATTATTAACTAAAAATAATACGACATAATAAAATTATAATGATAATTATAGTAATAATAATAACATTAATATAAAATTATAATAATATGTATTATATAATATAATAAAATAATAAAAATTAACTATAATTGTTAATATTATTAGGATAATAAATATAATATAATAATATTAATGATAATAAAGTATATATAATATACTAAAATATTGCTAATTATAAATATAATACAATATAATAAAAGAAAAATTAGTAATAATAACAATAATATAAATTTTTAAATAATATGCATTATTTTAAAATTATGAAAAAGTAATAATAATTAATAGGAATTATTACTATTATTTAATAATAAGGATAATATAATAATATTAATAATAATCAGTTTAAATAATATATTAAAATATTATTAATTACAAATATAATACAACATAATCAAATAACAATGATAATAATCACAGTAATATATATTATAATAATTTGCATTATTCTAAAACAAAATAATAATAATCATTAATAGTAATTACTAATATTATTTTAATAATAAAGACAATATATTAATATTATTGATAATAATAAATTATATATAATATACTAGAATATCGTTAATTACAAATATAATACAACATAATCAAATAATAATGATAATTATTGTAATAAAAATAAAAATAATGTAAAATTGTAATAATATGCATTATTTTAAATTAATAAAATAATAACAATTTACAATAATTATTAATACTATTTCAATAATAAAGATAATATAATAATATCAACAATAATAATAAAGTATATATAATATATAAAATTGTTAATTACATTGCAAATTTAGTTGTTTAGTCATACGTAACAGATTCTGGTATTCTGTATATATGGTGGTATACCAGAATAACCTCTTTTACCACTATTCTATTCTTTCAAAATACGTTTGACAAAACCATAGTGTTGGAATAAACCTATATTTCGATATTCCATTCAAAAATGATGTTGCCAAACAAACCCATTGTTTTAGCAAAAAAAAAAGTTAAATCAATGCCAGGATAAGTTAGATTAATATAAAATTTGAAAAAATCAAATAAAAATTGATCATGACTCGTGAATTTTTTTTTCTTCGTTATAGTGATTATTTGTTGGTTCCTAATATAGCATCGGTATAAGAAAGAGTCAATCCGAATAAAATTCCTAAGATATAAACTAAAATTCCTAAGATATAAAAAACTTTGTCATATGTTTGAGAGTTTTAGAAAAGGGAGCTGATACGTAGATACCATATTTGATATCAACTATTGATATCGATTTTATTATGTACATTTAGTTGAGTTATCATTCACATTATTTGAGTTATTATGCATGTTATTTTTTGTAATGAAATAGTTATACATGTTGTCGATTTTATTATGCACCTTTAGTTGAGTTATCGTGCACATTATTTGAGTTATTATGCATGTTATTTTCTGTAATGAAATAGTTATAAATGTTATTTTTTGTACTGAAATAGTTATGGTATAACATGCATAATAACTAAAATAATGTGCATTATTACTCAACTAAATGTGCATAATAAAATCAGTATCAATAGTTGATATCAAATGTGGTATCTACAAAACATTATTCTTTAGAAAATTAATACTTAAATGAAGAACTTGAGAATTGTTTCTGATCTGAGTACTTCATTTATGGATGATAACTATTCAAGAAAACACTACAAAACATTTTATCCTACCACAAAAAGTGTTTTCGATCCGATTACTTCATTTATGGGTGGTAATAATTCAAGAAAACACAACAAAGCATCTTAGGCTGCTAGGAGAAGTATTTTTTATCCGATTACATCATCTATGGGTGGTAACCATTTAAGAAAATAACACAAAGTATCTTATCCTACTACGAGAAGGGTTTTTATCTGATTACTTCATTTATGAACGGTAACCTTTCAAGAAAACTCCACAAAACATCATAGACTACTACGAGAAGTGTTTCTTCTTCGAGTACTTTATTTAGACGTGGTAACCTTTCTTGAAACCACCACAAAGAAGCAAAGAAATACCACTCTAAGTGCTTCATGTCTGATTACTTTATTTACGGGTGGTAAACATTCAAGAAAATACCATAAAGTATCTTATCCTGCTACGAGAAGTGTTTTTGATCTAAGTACTTCATTTATGGGTGGTAAACATTCAAGAAAACACCACAAAGCATCATAGGCTATTACGAGAAGTGTTTTTTTTTCGAGTACTTCATTTAAGTGTAGTAACCTTTCATGAAACCACTACGAAGAAGCATAGAATATAACTTTAAGTACTTCATGTCTGATTACTTCATTTATGAGTGGTAAACATTAAACATTAAAAAAAAACACAAAGCATTTTATCCTGCTAGGAGAACTATTTCTGATCCGAGCACTTCATTTGTGGGTGGTAACCATTTAAAAAAACACCACAAAGCATCTTATACTACTACGAGAAGTGTTTCTGATTTGAGTACTTCATTTATGTGGTAACAATTCAAGAAAACACCACAAAGCATCTTATCCTACTAGAAAAAGTGTTTTTTATCTGATTACTTCATCTATGAGTGGTAACCATTGAAGAAAACATCACAAAGCATCTTATCCTACTACGAGAAGTGTTTTTTTTTCTGATCCTGTGATGAGGTGTTTCTGAATAGAGTACTTCATTTATGGGTAGTAACCTTTCAAGAGGACTTCAAACTTTTCAGGAAACCACCAGGAAAAAGCATAGAATACCACTCTAATCGCTTCATGTCTGATTACTTTATTTATGGGTGGTAAACATTTAAGAAAACACCACAAATCATCTTATCCTGCTACGAGAAGTGTGTCAGATCATAGTACTTCATTTATTAATAGTAACCTTTCAAGAGAACTCCAAACCTTATCGGAAACCACCACGAAGAAGTATAGAGTACCACTATAAGTGCTTCATGTATGATTAGTTCATTTATGAGTGGTAAACATTCAAGGAAACACCATAAATCATCTTATCCTGCTACGAGAAGTGTTTCTGATCCGAGTACTTAATTTATGGATGGTGACCTTTCATGAAACCACCATGAAGAAGCATAGCATACCACTCGAAGTGCTTCATGTCGGATTACTTCATTTATTAGTGGTAAACATTCAAGAAAACACCACAAAGCATCTTATCTTGCTAACAGAAGTGTTTCTGCTCACAGTACTTCATTTATGGGTGGTAACCTCTCAATAGAACTCCAAACTTTCAGGAAACCACCACGAAGAAGCGTAGAATACCACTCTAAGCGCTTCATGTCTGATTACTTCATTTATGGGTGGTAATCATTCAAGAAAACACCACAAATCATCTTATCTTGTTACGAGAAGTGTTTCTGATCCGAGTACTTCATTTATGGTTGGTGACCTTTCATGAAACCACCTTGAAGAATCATAGCATATCACTCGAAGTGCTTCATGTCGAATTAGTTCATTTATTGGTGCTATACATTCAAGAAAATATCACAAAGCATCTTATATGCTACGAGAAGTGTTTCTGATCAGAGTACTACATTTATGGGTGATAACCTTTCAAGGGAACTCTAAACCTTTCAGGAAACCACCACAAAGAAGCGTTGAATACCAGTCGAAGCGCTTCATGTCTGATTACTTCATTATGAGTTGTAAACATTAAAAAAAATACCACAAAGCATCTTTCAAGAGAACTCCAAACCTTTCAGGAAATCACCACGAAGAAGCGTAGAATACCACTCTAACCGCTTCATGTTTGATTACTTCATTTATGGGTGGTGAACATTTAAGAAAACACCACAAATTATCTTATCATGATACGAGAAGTGTGTTTGATCAGAGTACATTTATAGGTGGTAACCTTTCAAGAGAACTCCAAACCTTTCAGGAAACCGTCACGAAGAAGCATAGAATACCACTCTAAGCGCTTCATGTCTGATTAATTCATTTATGAGTGGTAAAAATTCAAGAAAATACCACAAATCATCTTATCCTGCTATGAGAAGTGATTCTGATCCGAGTATTTCATTTATGGATGGTGACCTTCATGAAACCAACATGAAGAAGCGTAGCATACCACTTGAAGTCCTTCATGTCGGATTACTTAATTTATTGGTGGTAAACATTAAAAAAAACACAACAAAGCATCTTATCCTGCTATGAAAAGTATTTCTCATTAGAGTACTTCATTTATGGGTGGTAACCTTTCAAGAGAACTCCAAACTTTTCAGGAAACCACCACGAAGAAGCGTAGAATACACGTCAAAGTGCTCCATGTCTGATTACTTCATTTATGGGTGGTAAACATTAAAAAAATACCACAAAGAATATTATCCTTCTACGATTAGTGCTTCTGATCAGAGTACTTCATATTTGGGTTCTAAACATTCAAGAAAACACCACAAAGCATCTTATCCTACCATGATAAGTGTTTTTTATCCGATTACGTCATTTATGGGTGGTAACAATTCAAGAAAACACAACAAAGCATCTTATCCTACTAGGAGAACTGTTTTTTATCTGATTACTTTATTTATGGGTGGTGACCTTTCATGAAACCACCATGAAGAAGCATAGCATACCACTCGAAGTGCTTCATGTCAGATTACTTCATTTATTGGTGGTAAAAATTCAATAAAACACCACAAAGCATCTAATCCTGCTATGAGAAGTGTTTCTGATCAGAGTACTTCATTTATGAGTGGTAACAATTCAAGAAAACACCACAAAGCATTTTATCCTGCTACGAGAAGTGCTTTTTATTTGATTACTTCATCTATGGGCGGTGTCCATTCAAGAAAATATTACAAAGCATCTTATTCTACTATGATAAGTGTTTTTTATCTGATTACTTCATTTATGGGTGGTAACCTTTCAAGAAAACTACACCAAGCATCATAGCCTACTACGAGAAGTGTTTCTTCTTCCAGTACTTAATTTAAGTGTGGTAACCTTTCTTGAAACTACCACAAAGAAGAATAGATTACCACTCTTAGTGCTTCATGTCTGAGTACTTCATTTATGGGTGGTAAACATTCAAGAAAACACCGCAAATAATCTTATCCTGCTACAAGAAGTGTTCTGATCTCAGTACTTCATTTATGTGTGGTAAACATTCAAAAAATTCCACAAAGCATCATAGCCTACTACGAGAAGTGTTTCTTGTTTGAGTACTTCATTTAAGTGTACTAACCTTTCATGAAACCACCACGAAGAAGCATAGAATATCACTTTAATTGCTTTATGTTTGATTACTTCATTTATGGACGGTAAATATTCAAAAAAAACACAAAGCATTTTATCCTGCTACGAGAATTGTTTCTGATCCGAGTACTTCATTTGTGGGTGGTAACCATTTAAGAAAACACCACAAAGCATCTTACCCTCCTACGAGAAGTGTTTCTTATCCGAGTACTTCATTTATGTGATAACAATTCAAGAAAACACCACGAAACATCTTATCCTACTAGGAAAAGTGTTTTTTTATCCGATTACTTCATCTATGGGTGGTAACCATTCAAGAAAACACCACAAATCATCTTATCCTACCACGAGAAGCGTTTTTTATCTGATTACTTCATTTATGGGTGGGAACCTTTCAATAATACTCCACAAAACATCATAGCCTAAGAAGTGTTTCTTCTTTGATTACTTCATTTAAGTGTGGTAACCATTCTTGAAACCACCACAAAGAAGAATAGAATACCACTCTAAGTGCTTATGTCTGAGTACTTCATTTATGGGTGGTATGAATTCAAGAAAATACCGCAAAACATCTTATCCTGCTACAATAAGTGTTTCTGATCTTAGTACTTCATTTATGCGTGCTAAAATTCATGAAAACTCTACAAAGCATCATAGCCTACTACGAAAAGTGTTTCTTCTTCGAGTACTTCATTAAAGTGTGGTAACCTTTCTTATAACCACCACGAAGAAGCACAGAATACCAGTCCAAGAGATTCATGTCTGATTACTTCATTTATGAGTGGTAAACATTCAAGAAAACATCACAAAGCATCTTATCCTGATACAACAAGTTTTGCTGATCTATGTACTTCATTTATTTGTGGTAACCGTTCAAGAAAACATTACAAAACATCTTATCATCCACGAAAAGTGGTTTTGATCCGATTACTTCATCTATGGGTGATAACCATTCAAGAAAACACCACAAAGCATCTTATCTTGCTACGAGAAGTATTTCTCATCAGAGTACTTCATTTATGGGTGGTAACCTTTCAAGAGAACTTCAAACCTTTCAGGAAACCACCACGAAGAAGAGTAGAATATCAATCTAAGCGCTTCATGCCTGCTTACTTCATTTATGGGTGGTAAACATTCAAGAAAACATCGCAAAACGTCTTATTCAGCTACGAGAAGTTTTCCGAATATAAGTACTTCATTATTGGAGGGTAAACATTCAAAAAAACACCGCAAGGCATCTTGTCCTGCTACAAGAAGTGTTTCAGATATTAGTAATTCATTTATGCGTTGTAAACATTAAATAAAACTCCACAATGCATCATATCCTACTACGATAAGTGTTTTTTCTTCGAGTACTTCATTAAAGTGTGGTAACATTTCTTGAAACCACCAAGAAGAAGTATAGAATACCAGTCCAAGTGCTTCATGTCTGATTACTTCATTTATGGGTGGTGATCATTCAAGAAAATACTACAAAACATTTTATCCTACTACGAGAAGTGTTTTTATTTGATTACTTCATTTATGGGAGGTAACCTTTCAAAAAAAACTCCACAAAGCATCATAGCCTACTACGAGAAGTATTTCTTCTTCGAGTACTTCATTTAGGTGTGGTAACCATTCTTGAAACTACCACAAAGAAGCATAGAATACCACTCTGAGTGCTTCATGTACAATTACTTTATTTATGGATGGTAAACATTCAAGAAAACAACACAAAACATCTTATCCTTCTACGAGAAGTGTTTTTGATCTAAGTACTTCATTTATGGATGGTAAACATTCAAGAAAATACCACAAAGCATCATAGCATACAACGAGAAGTGCTTCTTCTTCGAGTACTTCCTTTAAGTGTAGTAACCTTTCATGAAACCACCACAAATAAGCATATAATACCACTCCAAGTGCTTCATGTCTGATTACTTCACTTATGGGTGATAAGAAAACACCAAAAAGAATTTTATTGTGCTAAGAAAACTCCTCAAGCATCACAACATACTACGAGAAGTAGTTTTTTCGAGTACATCATTTAAGTGTGGTAGTCTTTCTTGAAACCACCACGAAGAAGTATAGAATATCACTCCAAGTGTTTCATGTTCGATTACTTAATTTATGGATGGTAATCATTCAAGAAAACACCACAAAGCATCTTATCCTGAGACGAGAAGTGTTTCTGATCTGTTTACTTCATTTATGGATGGTAATCATTCAAGAAAACACTACAAAGCATCTTATCGTACCATGAAAAATGTTTTTAATCTGATTACTTCATTTATGGGTGGTAACAATTCAAGAAAACACCACAAAGCATCTTATCATGCTACGAGAAGTGTTTCTGATCCGAATACTTTATTTTCGAGTGGTAACCATTCAAGAAAACACCACAAAGCATCTTACTACAATGAGAAGTGTTTCTTATATGATTCATTTCATTTATGAGTGGTAACATTCCAAGAAAACTCTAAAGCTTTCATGAAACCACCACGAAGAAAAATAGAATACCACTCTAAGTGCTTCAAGTCTAATTACTTCATTTATGGGTGGTAAACGTTCAAGAAAACACCACAAAATATCTTATCCTGCTAAAAAAAATGTTTCCAATCCGAGCATTTCATTTATGGGTGGTAACATTTCATGAAAACTCCAAACCTTTCAAGAAACCAGCACGAAAAAACGTAAATACCAATCTAAGTGCTTCATGTCTGAGCACTTCATTTATGGGTGGTAAACATTCAAGAAAACACCGCAGTGCATCTTATCCTGCTACTAGAATTGTTTCTGATCTGAGTACTTCATTAATAGGTGGTAAACATTTCAAGAAAACACCACAAAGCATCATAGCCCACTACAAGAAGTGTTTCTTCTTCGAGTTCTTCATTTAAGTGTGGTAATCTTTCTTGAAACAACCACAAGAAGCATAGAATACCACTTTAAGTGCTTTATGTCTGATTACTTTATTTATGGGTGGTAAACATTCAAGAAAAACCACAAAGCATTTTATCCTGCTACGAGAAGTGTTTTAGATCTGAGTACTTCATTACGGGTGGTAACAATTATAGAAAACACAACAATGCATCTTATACTATCACAAAAAGTGTTTTTGATTCGGTTACTTCATTTATGGGTGGTAACAATTCAAGAAAACACAACAAAGCATCGTAGGCTGCTAGGGGAAGTGTTTTTTATCCGCTAACATCATCTATGGGTTGTAAACATTCAAGAAAACACCACAAAACATCTTATCATGCTACGAGAAGTGTTTCTGATCAGAGTACTTCATTTATGGGTGGTATCCTTTCAATAAAACTCCACAAAGCATCATAGCCTACTTCGAGAAGTGTTTCTTCTTCGAGTATTTCATTTAGGTGTGGTAACCTTTCTTGAAACTACCACAAAGAAGCATAGAATACCACTCTAAGTGCTTCATGCCTGATTACTTTATTTATTGGTGGTAAACATTCAAGAAAACTTCACAAAGCATTTTATCCCGCTAATAGAAGTGTTTTTTTTATCTAAGAACTTCTTTTATGGGTGCTAAACATTCAAGAAAACACAACAAAGAATCTTATCTAGCTACGAGAATTGTTTCTGATCTGAGTACTTCATTTATAGGTGGTAAACATTCAGGAAAACACCACAAAGCGTCATAGCCCACTACAAGAAGTGTTTCTTCTTCGAGTTCTTTATTTAAGTGTGGTAATCTTTCTTGAAACAACCATGAAGAAGCATAGAATACCACTCCAAGTGCTTAATGTCTGATTACTTCATTTACGGGTGGTATACAATCAAGAAAACAACACAAAACATTTTATCCTACTACGAGAAGTGTTTCAGATCTGAGTACTTCATATGGGTGGTAACCATTCAAGAAAACACAACAAAGTATCTTATACTATCACAAAAAGTGTTTTTGATTCGGTAACTTCCTATATGGGTTGTAAACATTCAAGAAAACACCACAAAGCATATTATCCTGCTACAAGAAATGTTTCTGATCAGAGTATTTCATTTATGGGTGGTATCCTTTCAATAAAACTCCACAAAGCATTAGAGCCTACTACGAGAAGTGTTTCTTCTTCGAGTACTTCAATTAGGTGTGATAACCTTTCTTGAAACAACCACAAAGAAGCATAGAATACCACTCTAAGTGCTTCATGCCTGATTACTTTATTTATTGGTGGTAACATTCAAGAAAACTTCACAGAGCATTTTATCCCGCTAATATAAGTGTTTTTGATCTAAGAACTTCTTTTATGGGTGGTAAACATTCAAGAAAACACAAAAAGAATCTTATCTAGCTACGAGAAGTGTTTCTGATCAGTACTTCATTTATGGGTGGTAACCTTTCAAGAGAACTCCAAACCTTTCAGGAAACCACCACGAAGAAGTGTAGAATACACGTCAAAGTGCTTCATGTCTGATTACTTCATTTATGGGTGGTAAACATTAAAAAAATACCACAAAGAATATTATCCTTCTACGAGAAGTGCTTCTGATCAGAGAACTTCATTTTTGGGTTCTAAACATTCAAGAAAACACCACAAAGCATCTTCCTACAACGAGAAGTGCTTCTACCTTCAAGAAAACTCAAAACCTTTCATGAAACCATCACGAAGAAGTATAGAATACCACTCTAAGTGTTTCATGTATGATTACTTCATTTATTGTGGTAAACGATCAAGAAAACACCATAAAACATATTATCCTGCTACGACAAGTGTTACTAATACTAGTACTTCATTAATGGGTGGTTATCTTTCAGGAAAACTCCAAACCTTTCAGAAAACCACCACGAAGAAGTATAGAATACCACTCCAAGCGCTTCATGTCTGATTACTTCATTAATGGGTGGTAAACATTCAAGAAAACACCACAAAGCATCCTATGCTATTAGGAGAACGGTTTCTTATCAATTACTTCGTCTATGGGTGGTAAACATTCCAGAAAACACCACAAAGCACCTTATCGTGCTGCGGGAAGTGTTTCTGATCAGAGTACTTCATTTATGGGTGGTAACCTTTCAAGAGAACTCCAAACCTTTCAAGAAACCACCACGAAGAAGCGTAGTATACCAATCGAAGCGTTTCATGTCTGATTACTTCATTATGGGTGGTAAACATTTTAAAAACACCCCAAAGCATATTATCCTGCTACGAGAAGTGTTTTTTATCTGAATACTTCATTTTCGGGTGGTGACCATTCAAGAAAACACCACAAAGCATCTTCCTACAACGAGAAGTGTTTCTGATCCGAGTACTTCATTTATCCTTTCAAGAAAACTCCAGAAAACATCTTATCCTACTAGAGAAGTGTATATTATCTGATTACTTCATTTATGGGTGGTAACCTTTCAAGAAAACACCACAAAACATCTTATCCTGCTCAGAAAAGTGTTTCTGATTCGAGTACTTCATTTATGGGTGGGAACCTTGCAAAAAAACTCCAAACCTTTTAGGAAACTGCCACGAGGAAGCGTAGAATACCAATCTAAGTGCTTAAAGTCGAGTTCTTCAATTATGGGTGGTAACATTCAAGAAAACACCACAAAGCATCATAGCCTACTACGAGAAGTGTTTCTTCTTCGAGTTCTTCATTTAAGAGTGGAAATCTTTCTGTAAACCACCACAAAGAAGAATAGAATACCAATTCAAGTGCTTCATGTCGGATTACTTCATTTACGGATGGTGAACATTCAAGAAAACAACACAAAGCATCTTATCATGTTAGGAGAAGTGTTTCTGATCTGAGTACTTCATTTATGGTTTTAACCAATAAGAAAACACCACGAAGAAGTGTTTCTGATCTATGTACATCATTTAAGTGTGGTAGCCTTTCTTGAAACCACCACGAAGAAGCACAGAATACCACTCCAAGTGCTTCATGTCTAATTACTTCATTTACGGGTGGTAAACATTCAAGAAAACAACACAACACATCTTATCCTACTACGAGAAGTGTTTCTGATCTGAGTACTTCATTATGGGTGGTAACCATTCAAGAAAACACTACAAAGCATCTTATCCTACAACAAAAAGTATTTTTGATCCGGTTTCTTCATTTATGGGTGGTACCAATTCAAGAAAATACAACAAAGCATCGTAGGCTGCTAGGAGCAGTGTTTTTTCTCCGCAATCATCATCAATGGGTGGTAAACATTCAAGAAAAACCACAAAGCATATTATCCTGCTACGAGAAGTATTTCTGATTAGAGTACTTCATTTATGGGTGTTAATCTTTCAAGAAAACTCCACAAAGCATCATAGCCTACTATGAAAAGTGTTTCTTCTTCGACTACTTCATTTAGGTGTGGTAATCTTTCTTGAAACTACCACAAAGAAGTATATAATACTACTCTAAGTGCTTCATATCTCATTACTTTATATATGGGTGGTAAAGATTCAAGAAAATACCACAAAGCATTTTATCCCGCTACGAGAAGTGTTTTTGATCTAAGTACTTCTTTTATGGGTGGTAAACATTCAAGAAAACACCACAAAGAATCTTATCGAGCTACGAGAAGTGTTTCTGATCAGTACTTCATTTATGATTGGTAACATTTCAAGAGAACTCCAAACCTTTCAAGAAACCACCACGAAGAAGCGTAGAATACACGTCAAAGTGCTTCATGTCTGATTACTTCATTTATGGATGGTAAACATTAAAAAAATACCACAAAGCATCTTATCCTGCTACGAGAAGTGCTTATGATCCGAGTACTTCATTTTTGGGTGGTAACCTTTCAAGAAAACACCACAAAGCATCTTCCTACAACGAGAAATGTTTCTTATCTAATTACTTCATTTATGAGTGCTAACCTTCCAAGAAAACTCAAAACCCTTCATGAAACCGCCACGAAGAAGAATTATCACTCTAAGTGCTTCATGTCTGATTACTTCATTTATGGTGGTAAACGTTCAAGAAAACATCACAAACATCTTATCCTGCTACAACAAGTGTTTCTGATCCTAGTATTTCATTTATGGGTGGTAACCTTTCACGAAAACTCCAAACCTTTCAAGAAACCGCCACGAAGAAGTATAGAATATAACTTTAAGTGCTTTATGTCTGATTACTTTATTTATGGGTGGTAAACATTCAAGAAAAAACACAAAGCATTTTAACCTGCTACGAGAAGTGTTTCTGATCCGAGTATGGGTGGTAACCATTCAAGAAAACACCACAAAGCATCTTATCCTCCTACGAGAAGTGTTTCAGATCCGAATACTTCATTTATGTGGTAACAATTCAAGAAAACACCACAGAGCATCTTATCCTACTAGGAAAAGTGTTTTTTATCCAATTATGGGTGTTAACCATTCAAGAAAACACCACAAAGCATCATAGCCTACTACGAGAAGTGTTTCTTCTTTGAGTACTTCATTTGAGTGTGGTAACCATTCTTGAAACCACCACAAAGAAACATAGAATACCACTCTAAGTGCTTCATGTCTGAGTACTTCATTTATGGGTGGTAAACATTCAAGAAAACACCACAAAGCATCATAGCCTGCTACGAGAAGTGTTTTCTTGTTCGAGTACGTCATTTAAGTGTGGTAAACTTTCTTAAACTACCACAAAGAAGCATAGAAGACCACTCCAAGTGCTTCATGTCTGATTACTTCACTTATGGGTGATAAACATTCAAGAAAACACCACAAAACATCTTATCCTGCTACGAGCAGTTTTTCTGATCAGAGTACTTCATTTATGGGTGGAACATTCAAGAAAACACCACAAAACATATTATCCTGCTACGAGCAGTTTTTCTGATCAGAGTACTTCATTTATGGGTGGTAATCATTCAAGAAAACATTACAAAGCATCTTATCCTACCACGAATAGTGTTTTTGATCCGATTACTTCTTTTATGGGTGATAACAACTCAAGAAAACAACACAAAGCATCTTATGCTACTAGGAGAAGTGTTTTTTATCTGATTCTTAATCTATGGGTGGTAACCATTCAAGAAAACACAAGAAGGCATCTTAGGCTGCTAAGAGAAGTGTTTGCTATCCGCTTACATCATCTATGGGTGGTAAACATTCAAGAAAACACCACAAAGCATCTGATCCTACTACGAGTAGTGTTTATGAGCAGATTACTCCATTTATGGGTGGTAACCTTTCAAGAAAACTACACCAAGCATCATAGCCTACTAAGAGAAGTGTTTCTTCTTCGACTACTTCATTTAGGTGTGGTAACCTTTCTTGAAACAACCAGAAAGAAGCATAGAATACCACTATAAGTGCTTCATGTCTGATTACTTCTTTTGTGGGTGGTAACCGTTCAAGAAAATACCACAAAGCATCTTATCATGTTACGAGAAGTATTTTTGATCCGAGTACTTCATTTATGTGGTAACAATTCAAGAAAACACCACAAAGCATCTTAATGTGTTAAGAGAAGTGTTTTTTATCCGATTACTTCGTCTATGGGTTGTAACCATTCAAGAAAACACCACAAAGCATCTTATCCTGCTACGAGAAATGTTTCTAATCCAAGTACTTCATTTTTTTGTGCAACAATTCAAGAAAACACCAGAAAGCATCTTATCCTACTACAAGAATCCGAGTACTTCATTTATGGGTGATAACCATTCAAGAAAAATATCACAAAGCATCTTGTCCTTCTAAGAGAAGTGTTTTTTATCCGAATAAATCATTTATGGATGGTAACAATTTAAGAAAACACCACAAATAATCTTATTGTGCTAAGAAAACTCCTCAAGCATCACAACATACTACGAGAAGTAGTTCTTTTCGAGTACTTCTTTTAAGTGTGGTAGCCTTTCTTGAAACCACCACAAATAAGTATAGATACCACTCCAAGTGTTTCATGTCCGATTACTTTATTTATGGATGGTAATCATTCAAGAGAACACCACAAAGCATCTTATTCTGAGACGATAAGTGTTTTGTGATCTGTTTACTTCATTTATGGATGGTAATCATTCAAGAAAATACTACAAAGCATCTTATCGTACCATGAAAAATGTTTTTGATCAGATTTTTCATTTATGGGTGGTAACAATTGAAGAAAACACCACAAAGCATCTTCCTACAATGAGAAGTGTTTCTTATATGATTACTTAATTTATGAGTAGTAACATTCCAAGAAAACTCTAAACCTTTCATGAAACCACCACGAAGAAGAATAGAATACCACTCTAAGTGCTTCAAGTCTAAGTACTTCATTTATGGGTGGTAAACGTTCAAGAAAACACAACAAAACATCTTATCTTGCTAAAAAAAAGTGTTTCCAATCCGAGCATTTCATTTATGGATGGTAACATTTCATGAAAACTCCAAACCTTTCAAGAAACCAGCACGAAGAAGCCTAAATACCAATCTAAGTGCTTCATGTCTGAGTACTTCATTTATGAGTCGTAAATGTCTGAGTACTTCATTCAAGAAAACACCGCAGTGCATCTTATCCTGCTACGAGAATTGTTTCTGACTTGAGTACTTCATTAATAGGTGGTAAACATTTCAAGAAAACACCACAAAGAATCTTCCTACAACGAGAAGTGTTTCTTATCTGAGTACTTCATTTATGGGTGGTAACCATTCAAAAAAACACCACAAAACATCTTATGCTGCTACGAGAAGTGTTTCTGATTACTTCATTTATGGATGGTAACCATTCAAGAAAACACTACAAAACATCTTATCCTGCTAAAAAAAGTGTTTCCAATCTGAGTACTTCATTTATGAATGGTAACATTTCATGAAAACTCCAAACCTTTCAGGAAACCTCCACGAAGAAGCGTAGAATACCAATCTAAGTGCTTCACGTCTGAGTACTTCATTTATGGGTGGTAGACATTCAAGAAAACACCGCAGTGCATCTTATCCTGCTACGAGAATTGTTTCTGATCTGAATGCTTCATTTATGGGTGGTAAACATTCAAGAAAACACCACAAAGCATCATTGCCTACTACGAGAAGTGTTTTGTTCTTCGAGTTCTTCATTTAAGTGTGGCAGCCTTTCTTGAAGACCACGAAGAAGCATAGAATACCACTCCAAGTGCTTCATGTCTGATTACTTCATTTACGGGTGGTAAACATTCAAGAAAACAACACAACGCATCTAATCCTACTACGAGAAGTGTTTCTGATCTGAGTAGTTCATTATGGGTGGTAACCATTCAAGAAAACACTACAAAGCATCTTATCATACCACAAAAAGTGTTTTTGATCCGGTTACTTCATTTATGGGTGGTAACAATTCAAGAAAATACAACAGAGCATCGTAGGTTGCTAGGAGCAGTGTTTTTTATCCGCTAACATAATCAATGGGTGGTAAACATTCAAGAAAACACCACAAAGCATATTATCCTGCTACGAGAAGTATTTCTGATCAGAGTACTTCATTTATGGGTGTTAACCTTTCAAGAAAACTCCACAAAGCATCATAGCCTACTACGAGAAGTGTTTCTTTTTCGAGTACTTCATTTAGGTGTGGTAACCTTTCTTGAAACTACCACAAAGAAGTATATAATACCACTCTAAGTGCTTCATATCTCATTACTTTATTTATGGGTGGTAAACATTGAAGAAAACACCACAAAGCATTTTATCCCGCTACGAGAAGTGTTTTTTATCTAAGTACTTCTTTTATGGGTGGTAAACATTCAAGAAAACACCACAAAGAATCTTATCGAGCTACGAGAAGTGTTTCTGATCAGTACTTCATTTATGATTGGTAACATTTCAAGAGAACTCCAAACCTTTCAGGAAACCACCACGAAAAAGCGTAGAATACACGTCAAAGTGCCTCATGTCTGATTACTTCATTTATGGATGGTAAACATTAAAAAATACCACAAAGCATCTTATCCTGCTACGAGAAGTGCTTATGATCCGAGTACTTCAATTTTGGGTGGTAACCTTTCAAGAAAACACCACAAAGCATCTTCCTACAGTGAGAAATGTTTCTTATCTAATTACTTCATTTGTGAGTGGTAACCTTTCAAGAAAACTCAAAACCTTTCATGAAACCGCCACAAAGAAGAATATAATACCACTCTAAGTGCTTGATGTCTGATTACTTCATTTATGGTGGTAAACGTTCAAGAAAACACCACAAAACATTTTATCCTGCTACAACAAGTGGTTATGATCCTAGTACTTCATTTATGGGTGGTAACCTTTCATGAAAACTCCAAACCTTTCAAGAAACCACCACGAAGAAGTATAGAATACCACTCCGAGTGCTTCATGTCTGATTACTTCATTTATGGGTGGTAAATATTCCAGAAAACACCACAAAGCATCTTCTCGTACTACGAGAAGTGTTTCTGATCAGAGTACTTCATTTATGGGAGGTAACCTTTTAAGACAACTCCAAACCTTTCAGGAAACCACGACGAAGAAGCGTAGAATACCAGTCGAAGCGCTTCATGTCTGATTACTTCATTATGGGTGGTAAACATTTGAAAAAGACCACAAAATATCTTATCCTGCTACGATAAGTGTTTATGATCTGAATACTTCATTTTCGGATGGAGACCATTCAAGAAAATACCACAAAGAATCTTCCTACAACGAGAAGTGTTTCTTATCTGATTACTTCATTATGAGTAGTAACCTTCCAAGAAAACTCTAAACATATCATTAAACCACCACGAAGAAGCATAGAATATCACTTTAAGTGTTTCATATCTTATTACTTAATTTATGGGTGGTAAACATTCAAGAAAAACCACAAAGCATTTTATCCTACTACGAGAAGTGTTTCTGATCCGAGTACTTCATTTGTGGGTGGTAACCATTCAAGAAAACACCACGAAACATCTTATGCTGGTACGAGAAGTGTTTCTGATCCGAGCACTTCATTTATGTGGTAACAATTCAAGAAAACACCATCAAGAATCTTCCCTACTAGGAAAAATATTTTTTATTTTGTTACTTCATCTATGAGTGATAACGTTTCAAGAAAACACCAGAAAGCATCTTATCCTACTGCGAGAAGTGATTTTTATCAGATTACTTCATTTATGGGTGGTAACCTTTCAACAAAAGTCCACAAAGCATCATATCCTACTACGAGAAGTGTATTTTATCTGATTACTTCATTTATGGGTGGTAACCTTTCAAGAAAACACCACAAAACATCTTATCCTGCTAAGAAAAGTGTTTCTGATCCGAGTACTTCATTTATGGGTGGTAACATTTCAAGAAAACTCAAACCTTTCAGGAAACCACCACGAAGAAGCATAGAATACTAATCTAAGTGCTTCATGTCTGAGTACTTAATTTTTGGATGGTAAACATTTAAGAAAACACCGCAAAGCATTTTAACCTGCTACGAGAATTATTTCTAAGTACTTCATTTGTGGGTGGTAAACATTCAAGAAAACACCACAAAGCATCATAGCCTACTACAAGAAGTGTTTCTTCTTCGAGTTCTTCATTTAAGTGTGGTAATCTTTCTTGAAACCACCACGAAGAAGCATAGAATACCACTCTAATTGCTTCATGTCTGATTACTTCATTCACGGGTGGTAAACATTCAAGAAAACAGCACAAAGCATCTTATCTTGCTAAAAGAAGTGTTTTTGATCTGAGTACTTCATTTATGGATGGTAACCATTCAAGAAAACATTACAAAGCATCTTATCCTTCCACGAAAAGTGTTTTTTATCCGATTACTTTATTTATGGGTGTTAAAATTCAAGAAAGCGCCACAAAGCATATTATCGTGCTACGAGAAGTGTTTCTGATTCGATTACTTCATTTATGGGTGGTGACCTTTCATGAAACCATCATGAAGAAGCATAGCATACCACTACCAGAAGTGTTTCGTTTTCGAGTTTTTCATTTAAGTGTGGTAATCTTTCTTGAAACAACCACGAAGAAGCATAGAATACCACTCCAAGTGTTGCATTTTTATTACTTTATTTACGGGTGGTAAACATTCAAGAAAACAATACAAGGCATCTTATCCTGCTACGAGAAGTGTTTCTAATCTGAGTACTTCATTTATGAATGGTAACCATTCAAGAAAATATTACAAAGCATCTTATCCAACCACGAAAAGTATTTTTGATCTGATTACTTCATTTATGGGTGTTAAAATTCAAGAAAACACCACAAAGCACTTATCCTGTTACGAGAAGTGTTTGTGATCTGAGTACTTCATTTATGGGTGGTAACCTTTCAAGAAAACTTCACAAAGCATTATAGCTTACTACAAAAAGTGTGGTAACCTTTCTTGAAACCACCACAAAGAAGCATAAAATACCACTCTAAGTGCTTTGTGTCTGATTACTTTATTTATGGATGGTAAACATTAAAAAAAAGACATCACAAAGCATCTTATCCTGCTATGATAAGTTTTTTTTATCTGAGTATTTCATTTTTGGGTGGTAACCATTCAAGAAAACACCACAAAGCTTCTTCCTACAACGAGAAGTGTTTCTTATATGACTTTATTTATGAGTGGTAACCTTCCACGAAAACTCAATCTTTCATGAAACCACCGTGAAGAAGCATAAAATAACACTCTAAGTGCTTCCTGTCTGATTACTTCATTTATGGGTGGTAAACGTTCCAGAAAACACCATAAGACATCTTATCCTGCTATGAAAAATGTTTCTGATCCGAGTACTTCATTTATGGGTGGTAATTTTTCAAGAAAACTCCAAACCTTTTAGGAAACCCCCACGAAGAAGAATAGAATACCAATATAAGTGCTTCATGTTTGAGTACTTCATTTATGGGTGGTAAACATTCAAGAAAACATCGCAAAGAATCTTATCCTGCTACGAGAAGTGTTTCTTTTCTAAGTACTTCATTTATGGGTGTTAAACATTCAAGAAAACACCACAAAGCATCATAGCCTTCTTCAAGTCAATCTACGTCACCAATAATAACTAGAAGATTCAGAAACAAAACTATTGTATCAAATAATCTCTTCATATTTATCGATTTGCAAAATAAACTTGAATATTACAAGATTGTATGTTGTTGATATTCTTATAGATGCAAGATTGAAGACGTAAAATTAGGAGAAAGCAAAATGGTCAAGAACAAACTAAAGAAAGTGCAAGCTCCGAGAGTCATTAGGTGGAGTTTTGAGGCTTCAAACAACCTCTGATGGGCCTGAAAATATTCTAGTATGAGGACGCCCGATACCAATTATAGATCTCGTCGTAAGCTTCCCAACACCACGAAGAACACTGAAATCAGAGGTACGAGTCAAAAGTTATGGCCGATTCAAGATCAAGCTGCAGAATTGATTAGGTTATTTGTAAACTCAGATATTTAAAATTGAAATTCAAAAGAGCAAAGAAATCGACAAACTTCATTTGGTGTTATAACACTATATATTACTTTACTTAGCGTTATAATACCATCATGTCAAAACTACAAAAAACTCAAATCTGACTAAGTATTCAAATACATCCGAGCAACCCGTTACATAACGCCAGCTTAGTGTTATAGCGATTACCAGACAAAACAAGAATTTGACTAAGTACGAACTAATCGAGCATAACGTTGCATAACACTACATAGCGTTATAACAGTAACCCAAACAAACTAGAATTTGGCTAAGTATTGAACTGACCGAGCGTAGCGTTACATAACGCTATATAGCATTATAATAGTAAGCCAGATAAAAACCAGAAATTGGATAAGTATCGAACTAACAGAGTAACCCGTTATGTAACAATAAGTTAGCATTATAATAGTAGACCAGGAATAACCCATAATTTGATCAAGTATTGTACATACCGAAACTACCATTATGTACGCTATTTTGGAGTTATTGTTAAATTAAAATCTTCTTTGGTTTGACAATTTGCAAAACAAATCAGTACTAACCTTTCACAATTGAGTTTTGGTGAGTTGCGGGTTTATATAGGTACAAATTGATGATGCAAAGGCTTCATATTGCATGTACAAGTCAAGAGAAACAAGAAGACATCAAGAGCAAGCAAAACAAAGCCTCACAGAGGCTTGCATTACTGTAACGCAAGGCAGACCCATTACAATGAGTTGCCAGCCCATCACAACAAATGAGAAGGCGTTACAACGGGTTCGTAAGGAGAAGAGTAAGAAAATTGTGCAGCAGGAGGATTTGGTAGGGACTTACGTTGCTCTAACGCAAGCCTAACCCGTCACAACAGGTTGCCAACCCGTCATAACGAGTTCCTCACCTGTCACAACGTGTTCCTTCCAAAATGGGTCCATAAGTCATCCAGAGATGCAGACAAAGGAATTTCTGAAAATGTGCCACCCCATCACAACGAGTTCGATAATGGGTTGCCAATTTGGTAACATAAGTAACTCTGATCAAGATTTCAAGACTCCAAGAAGTGTTATGCCTATATATACTTGGGATATATGTACCAATAGCATCAAGAAAGCTCTCCCCAAATTTAAAAGCACTCAATTAAACACCAAAAAAAGCACAAAAGTCTTCTCCTTCGACATCCACACCTTGAGAGTGTTTAGGAAGTTAATTCTCTAATTGTCTATTTGTGAGAGCATTTTGAGATTATTTTAGTTTGGTGAACTACGTTGTGTTGTCAAGTAGTTCATCATTGTCTTGAATTGTGTTGTCAATCAAGACCATTAGATCTTTGTAGAGCGGTGTAGCCACTTGCAAATGATTGGAGCCTTTAGAATAGGCTCCCTTATTATAAAATATTGGTTTTAGTGGAATCAGTTCTGGAAGGTATTTTGGATCCAGGGTCCCGTGGAGTAGTCCTAATTCGATTGTAGGTCGAATCATGTTACATAGTGTGTTCTCTTGCTCTTTTGCTCTTACTCTCTCTCTCTCTCTCTCTCTCTCTCTCTCTCTCTCTCTCTTTTACTCTACTTTTACATACTTGCTTGAATTGTTGAAATTGCTATATTACTTGCTTGCTTGACATAGCTAGGTGATTAAGGTCCAAAAATTATACTCGAAATTGCTAAACGCATTCGCAATCATTTAAAGCCTTTTTAGACCCTTGTTAAAAATAACAATTATAACGTCAACTTTTCTCTTCTGAAAATTTGAAAATAAAACTAGAAATAATTTTTCGGATCTTAACATAGCATTATAATGCTACAAAATACATAAATAGCATTATAACACTAACTTTCATTTGACCTAATTCAGTCAGATCTGGAAATTATATAAACTAGATAGATGATAACCTTTCTCTCTCTCTGATTATAGCCATTTTCTGACCCTGTTAGCAGACACCATTGACATCATCTTTTAGCCCAAAATCTATTGCAAAAATCTTTGCTCTACATCTCAATTTATATATTCAAACTAGATTAAATTCATTGTATGAGATTTGATAAATATTTTATCTTCTCCGTTTATTTATTTAGCATTTTTGCAACCGTGTTTTTTACCTTGTCTCTCATCCTTTGTGTGTAAGAGGACAATGTTCAATTTTGTACAAGACGTGTGTTTAGTGCATCAGCTCAACCTCGTTATTGCCTCGTGGGGTTGGGAGTTCCAGAGAGTAGGCTCGTTAATATCCGAACTCTATTAAATCTTGGTGTCTCATGTGATTGCATTGTTTGTGATTCCTCAACTCATCTATTTATTTTAATTATTATATAATTATTTGAAATTAATTGAATTGCTAGATTTTGTAATCGCTTACACTTCCGCCAATTAGAATAACATTAAGTCATATCGGTTGATTGTTTAAATTGAATTGATATAATTGTTGAGACTTAAAAATTACCAACAGAAAAATGAATTGGGCATAAAATTACAAAAAAAAATCCTAAATTTTTAAGTAACTCTATTCACCCTTCTAGAGTTCAACAAAAACGAAATCTAACTATGAAAACCCAGTAACAAAATATTCCACGATATAGTTCCACGATAACAAGTTTTATTAATAAATCAATGTGCTCAAATTAATTTCACATTATGTCATATCATGACATGCGAACATTCGATATACTCGAACCCAGTGGCGGATCCAGAATTCTCGCCAGGAGGTTTAAGATTTACGATTTTTTAGGGGTTCGAAATGATGGTTATTCTTAAAAAAATATCTTATATGGTCATTTGTACAAAATAATTTTAAATACATGATCATTTTTGAAAAAAAAAGTAATATATATGATCAATTTTGAACCACAACATTAACCTGTCAGATATAACATACTGATCTTTTATGCTAACAACACATACATACATATCCTCAACTTAATCACCTAACCCCACAAAAATAAATCTAAATTCTCTATACATGATGTATGCCAATCATCTTTTAGCCCAAAATCTATTGCATTTTTTTTTGCTCTACATCTCAAATTTATATATTCAAACTAGATTAAATTCATTGTATGAGATTTGACAGATATTTTATCTTCTCCATTTATTTATTTAGCATTTTTGCTACCTTGTTTTTTACCTTGTCTCTCATCCTTTGTGTGTAAGAGAACAATGTTCAATTTTGTACAAGACTTGTGTGTTTAGTGCATCAGCTCAACCTCATTATTGCCTCGTGGGGTCGGGAGTTCCGGAGAGTATGCTCGTTAATATTTGAACTCTATTAAATCTTGGTGTCTCGTGTGATTGCATTGTTTGTGATTCCTCAACTCATCTATTTATTTTAATTATTATATAATTATTTGAAATTAATTGAATTGCTAGATTTGTAATTGCTTACACTTCCGCCAATTAGAATAACATCGATTGATTGTTTAAATTGAATTGATACAATTGTTGAGACTTAAAAATTACCAACAGAAAAATGAATTGTGCATAAAATTGCAAAAAAAATCCTAAATTTTTAAGTAACTCTATTCACCCCTCTAGAGTTCAACAAAAACGAAATCTAACTATGAAAACCCAGTAACAAAATATTCCACGATATAGTTCCACGATAACAAGTTTTATCAATAAATCAATGTGCTCAAATTAATTTCACAATATGTCATATCATGACATGCGAACATTCGATATACTCGAACCCAGCGGCGGATCCAGAATTCTCGCCATGAGGTTTAAGATTTACGATTTTTTTAGGAGTTCTAAATGATAGTTATTCTTAAAAAATTATCTTATATGGTCATTTGTACAAATAATTTCAAATACATGATTATTTTTTAAGAAAAAAAACGTAATATATATGATCAATTTTGAACCACAACATTAACCTGTCAGATATAACATACTGATTTTTTATGCTAACAACACATACATACATGATCAACTTAATCACCTAACCCCACAAAAATAAATCTAAATTTTCCGTACATTATGTACACCAATCCAATTTTATCGTTTCAAATTTTCACACGATGATGCAATAACACATTCAAACATGTATGAAAATACCACATATGCAACAATCAAATCAAACATATAATTCAATTCACAAACTCAATCCGAATCATTCATTCGAATCTGCATCACAAATCGAATCGATCAAGATTTACAAGTCGGATTCCATCATATTCAATCAACTGAGACGTAAAATTATTATAAATTCAAATCGAAACGAGGATCGATGCAAACTGCATTTTCTTCTAATTTTACTATTTTCTTTATGTTATGTCTCTTTTATGTTTTTATTTTAATTTTTCTTGAAGTTATCCGAGAGAGAGGATTTAACGGGTCAACTTGGCTTGCAGCATGTTGAGAGACTGACACGTGGCAGCTAATGTGACATGAAGCTTTTATTTTATTTTATTTTATTTTGAAAATAAACTGTCAAATTTTTCTAATTTATAAAGAACTCCAAAGTACACAATAAAATTACCTTAATAATTATTTTGAGAATAAAATTAAATTACCCTTATTTTGGAACATTACGTTATTCAAACATCAAACTAGATAATGTTTTTTTTTTCAAATTACTCGTGTTTAATAAGGGTAATTTGAGAAAAAAAAATGTTGAAGGAATGATAATATTAGAAAAGAGGATAATGTAGAAAATTGGGAAAAGAAGTAGCTTAGTCAGGTGTGAGCTGATTGATAAGTAAAACTAGTATGGATGGTGTCATGCTCATGCTTGAAAAAACAAATATGTAGAATCTTTAAAAGAAATGAGGGACCTATATAAAGTTGTGCAAGTATTTTTTTTTTTTATTCATTGTCGTACGCTTACAACACACTTACAAACAAATCAGAAAATAACTTGAAAAAAACTTTCTAAAAATAATTCCTACTAGAATTTAGTAGTAGAATTTACTTCTGTGATTGCTACATATTTTACCCAGAAAACATTTTCTGATTTCATTGCTGTCTGCCATGTTTGACCGGGATACTCTTTACGCATTCCAACCATCTCTTGTACCTCAAATCCTGAAGTAGGTGTATTAACGGTTCTTTGGTGCTTGTTGACAGAGAAAATAAATTGGTATACAACACTACTTAAAACATAACACCTGGAAACTGCTAAAAAATGGTTCAAACTCTGTTGGCCAAAATACCACACACAGAATAGAGTGCAGATAGGAAAAGGATACCACTCATAGAAAAAGTTGGTAGATATTCTTTGCCATCTCCAATTAATGCTAAACTACCAACTAGTACAAAAACTGATATAGATCAAAAGCTCCTTAAAAATAGTATAATTAGAAGGTACTCTTCAACAGTTAAAGAAACTAGAAATATGGGGCAAAAAAAAAGAAACAATTTCTATTGGCTCACTAAAATCAAACCCATTCCAGTATTTTTGCAGTAGTCTCCAATTTTAAACTCAGCAAGTAATCCAAGGTGTAATTAGATTTTGTTTTTTTTTCAGAAAGGAATTTACCAATCAAGACATCAAGCAAAGTCAAAATCAAACCCCACACACTTTTTTCTTTTCCCAAAGAGGAAAAGAAACAAACAAACAACAAACTCAGAAAATAGACCACCATCTTTTTCTGCTACCTGGAAACCTCTCGGTTATGAGCCCACCCTCCCTCGACTCTGCTCCATTCCCTCCGGTTCTGTTCCCAATGGATGAGTTCTTGAAACAAAACACAAGGACAATACCAACCAGACTAACAATTGGTGCAGCTGCAAAAAACAGCCACCTGCCTCTCACACCATCTCCACCGTTAGATATCTCCACCGCCCGATCCAGGTTGTCCACTCTACCCCTTTCATTATCAGTCTCCACAACCTCCTCTTCTTCATATTCGTCTTCTTCTATCTCCATCTCCTCTCCATTTGTGTCATACAAGATACCCTCCATTTCTTCCCTCCTAGACTTGTCATGATCTAGGACTTCACAGGGTAGCTCATACCGGCAAATTGGGCAAGTGTTCCTGGTACGCAGCCACGGAAGAATGCACCCAGGATGGTACATGTGCTTGCATGGTAACTGCAAAACCCTACAGTTGACCTGCATAGGGTCTTTACATACTGCGCAAATCAAGCCATCTTTATCTCTGACATGTTCTTGTGTAACTATGACATGAGGCAGTTTCTCTCGGTAGTTTGCCAAAGTAGGTGTAGCCCCTCTTCTGGTATCATCAGCCTCATCTACCAGCTGCTCCAATATATCTTCAAATTGACCTGTGACTTCATCAACATAGTCTCTTGGGTCTCCCACGAATGGTTGCCTTATCTCTATTTCAAGTGGGCCCATTCGCCAATGGCTCCGCATCCATTGTGCATTCGGACTTGGGCTGGCACTTTCTTCACTGGTTGGGCTAAAATTAGGAAACCGTACAGGTCGATGTGGAGGAGTCTCAATAGCGGGTCCAGCAGTTTCATCCCATTCCGAGATTTCCTCCCATTCAGATGCATCTCCATCTTCTTCGTCTGTATCCCATTGGACATGTAAGCCAGAATGCATGGGATCAATGTCAGAATTATTGTCATTACTAAAATCGTTATTCAATTGCAAGAAGTTTTCACGATCAACGACACTCTGTCGGTCAAAAGATGCATCTGAATCACCACCATACCCACCAAAACTCAAGTCGGACTCACTCTCACCAAAAAAGGAGGTATCTATTACATCATGAGTGTCACTCTCATTGTCAGAAGGTAGGGCCGACCACCTGTTTGACCGGTTGGGGGTTGAATTTTGGCCCTGTCTGGCTGAGTTGATGAGCTGAGAGAAGGCATGTGCAAAAGATTCAGGATCAGAATCGTCCCGCGAGCCAGTGCGAGTGTGCGGAGTGTTATAATGCCTAGATCGGGATCTTCTAAAGGGATTCTGTTGTGGATAACTGTTTGGTACACTATGCTCTCTCTCTTGGGTGCTGGAGTTTGAGACCATGAATTTGCATTCACGGCATATAGCAAGAGATTCGAGGCTGTCAGTCATGTCAGATTCAAGAGAGAAAGGCTGGGTGCAAACTAGGCATTGTACGTCAGGATTGATCAGGTCCATTTTAACTGAAATGAAGAAGGAAAATGAAGAAATAAAGCATTAGGTGCCGACTTTACAAATGCTTCATAGAATTTTAACTTGCCATTCAGTCAATTATATCAAGTGGATAGTTTGAACTTTGAAGACCTATAATCGTGACATCATCTTCAAACTAATGAATAAAAAAATTCATGCATTTGGAAATATTATTTTGGCCCATGGTTAAGCTTCATCACACTAAGTATAAAGCAAGCACAACATACTCAAAGAGTGTGATATCATCCTGTGCATCTAAGAAAGAAATAGAGCTCTTTTCAGAATTCAAATTGGCGCCAAATAGTTGTCCAATCCTTAAATAAAATGAACCAACATAAAGAATAAATTTCTACCATTTGGAAGCAAATTGTTTAGGGCATGTCGGACAATAAAAAATTTCTTGGAATTTGATCCCTTGAGTGTGGGTTTGCCAATTGTTATTTTGTTGAAACCCAAGAAAATAGCAAAGGAACACATTCCAAATGGTTGTTCAGAAGTATTCCAAGATTTTTATTAGAAATATGTTGTTTCTGTTTGAGCCAGAGAGAGAGACCTGATCAGCAGTTGGGCAAAAGAAAATCAAGTATGCGACGATTTTACTTTTCCCACGGGGATGGGGTTCTGACAGTTTTGAGTTGGGAAAAATGATCTAACTGAGAAAATGAAACATGCTCACCGAAAACCAGTTGGGTTAAATTTCCAGTTGGATCATGTTACCCAAACTTACCATGAGTAAACACTGATCGAAACCTGTCCTTAAGCTAAGGAAAAAGTTTGAAAAACATAAACTCAAGGGATCCAATTTTAAGAATACTGGTACAATTAAAGATATTCATTTCTTCCCACATATAATTTAATAACTACAGATGACAATCTCGAAAACATAACTTGTTAAGCAAGAGAGGATTGATTTCCCACCTCAAGCAAGACGAATTTGCCCCAAATTTCGCACACCAAACCCTGAGATCGCGACCGAGACCTGAAATTGAGAAGAAAGCAGGAAGCTCCCAATCAGTACATGGGAGAAGGGGCCGATGAGAGAGAAAAGAGATAAAGCGATTACCTTAGGGTTTAGTGCTGAATTTGCGCGAGCGAGAGAGAGAGACAGTCGATTCAGGACATTAAATGCTTCTGATAGCAAAGGAAGGTGGGGAAAGGGAAGCGCTTTTGCTTTCTTTTTCCTTGTTTTTTTTCTTTGTAGGAGAAAAATGAGAAGACAGGATTGGTGGGTACTAGTACTGGATAGTGGTAGTCACTAATCAGTACAAACTTTACTGGACGGATAAAATTGGAAATTTTTTCATAAACAGCTAAAAGAGAAAAACTTTAACAGATATGGTGAAATACTCCTAATAATTTTACCAATGCCCAAAAACGTAAGTATTTTTCAGAACAAATTTGTACACTTCACTAATATTAATACTTGCGTCTCCAAAAAAATACTCACGGATGCCCTTTTTCTGAAAATTTTAAAAAGTGTTTGGCCGTATTTGTTAAAGTTTTCTCCTTTGGTCGTCTATGAAAAATTTCCATAGAAATGGGTGAAAATCATCTCACGTGTTAGTTCACTGGAGATGTCCGTTCTCATCTTAAACCAGCTTTTTATTATTAGAGAGCTGATACGTAGATACCATATTTGATATCAATTATTGATACCGATTTATTATACATTTTTAGTTGAGTTATCATGCACGTTATTTGAGTTATTATGCATGTTATTTTTTGTAATGAAATAGTTATACATGTTATCGATTTTATTATACATCTTTAGTTGAGTTATCGTGCACATTATTTGAGTTATTATGCATGTTATTTTCTCTAATGAAATAACTATACATGTTATTTTTTGTACTGAAATAGTTATAGTATAACATGCATAATAACTCAAATAATGTGCATTATAATTCAACTAAATGTGCATAATAAAATCGATATCAATAGTTGATATCAAATGTGGTATGTACGAAACATTATCCTTATTATTATATTTCTTGGACGGGATATCTTAATTTTAGAACAGCCATAAAATTTTGGACTGTGATTCTGTGAAGAAATTATGATATATAGATGAAAATGATGGTTTGATAATTGATATTTTTTTTCTCGATCAAGTCAAAACTTTATTAAGTTCAAGTAGGCCTTTTGATATAAGATACATCAAGAAAATAAAAAGGAAATCTATTATTGCTTATAAAGTACGTCAAATGTATCAGCTTCTTACGTAATTACATTCTTCTATAATAAATCATGTTACGAACAAATATTAGGTTTGAACCTTGAAAACATTTTTAAATGGCTAATTATTCTATGAATTGAAATTAACTTCAATTGTTTGTTGTTATTGATAAATAATCAACGACTACAATTAATTATAACATAATTTTTTATGCAGATTTGATCTATAAAAGAACTATAAATTCTTTTTAATTTATTGTTGTGATCTACAATTACACCCTACTGCCATAAGCGGAACAGTAAGAAAGAATTTTTCTTTTCAGGAAAATCTTGTGGATACAATTTATTGCAAATAAAAAATTTGTAAGAAATCATACGTAATAATAAATTAAATATAAATTGTTACCATGAGAGGAAGCAAAATAATCAAGCATCGTGTCACTCCGGATGTTATTTGAGAATCTGCCAACATTATTTGCGGTGTAATTTGCAGAGATTAGCTATATAACTTTGCATTATTTGACTCTAGTTTCAAGCTACAGGAAATTGAAAAGCAGGGAGATATATGACATATCAGCTCTGTGCACTGAGAAAGAGAGGTACAAACTGATATTTCTTTTGATAATTTTTTTTCTTTAATAAAAGAATATGTTTTTCTCTATTTTATGTGTAGAACTAACTACTATTATACACATCCAGAATGACAGATATCTTATTTAAACACCATTTTGAAATTCTAAATTTAAAAATTGTCACTAACTCCTAACTTATCATATCAGTGAATGAAGGAGTGCAAATATCTATTTGTTATATCTTATAAATTCAGGTTAATTTTCAAAGAATGTGGATTTGGTTATGACCCTTTTGGAGCCACCACTATGATGTATACCCAAACACCTGGGCCCACATCTGACAGCAATGATGTTGTGATACCTGTGGGCAGAATGCAATTGTTACTTCCACCATCTACTCACAAACTTAAACCATTGAGAACAGAACCATAATTTCAGACTGTCAGTGCTCTGTAAATGAATAGTTGTGTTTTGGGAATGTAAATTGTTTACCTAGATGTTTTGTCCTTTGTGATTTGTGCTGCACTTGTTCATGTGTATAAGATATTTCTGTTAGAATTTGTAATCAGCCACCAAGGTTAAACTAGTTGGAAATTTGGAACAAAATTGATGCACTGATGCAAATTTGTTGGCAGACTTGCAAGTTAAAACAATGCTTAGATGAAGCTTATTATCATTCTTGTAAATTTAATATGATGTAGCTGCATTCACATCAAACGAATCATAATAAGAACTTGAAATTGGAGTATTGACTTCTAAATGATATTAGATTGACGAGTAAAATAAGATTCCAGTTATATCTTGGATTTTCTGTAAAATCCATATTAGTACCAATGAGATACCTGTTAAGTAGGGACTAGAATGTCCCCAAGTTCACATTGCAAATCTGATTATCTTCTGTCACTAAATAATTGCTTTACAGATGATTATTCGATGTTAATTTCCAAATATAATGTGTGTTTATCCATTTTGGATGTAATCATAATCACACTAATGCGGTTGCTTCTACTGCAAAAACACTTTGAAGAAATCTCTCCACAATTGACAAGAACTCTTCTACTTTTTCTTCATGCGGCAAGTGGCCACAGTCTTTTATTATTTCAAACCTCGAACCCGGTATGGCCTTTGAGAGCCTCTCAGCATTCCATGCCGGAACGAGCCTGTCTTTGTCTCCAGTCACTATCAGCACTGCACAATCCAGTTATTACACATGTTAACATGGTGAATATGAGAATTTGGTAACACGCTCGCAGGTAGTACAACAAATAATAGAAAAGAATATTCCTAAAAAGAGGATATATAGATGTTCTCGATGGGGATAATTAAAATGTGACAAGTGATTATATGCATTTGAGATCAAACTTTGCATTAAATTGCATTACCTGGGCATGAGATCTCAGAGAGTCTTTCAGAGAGTGGAGGTTTTGAGGCAGAATCTGTGATCATAGCTATGCAATATTCTAGAAGAGCCATCTCCCAATCTTTGACCCTCAATGGCTTTTATAAAAGAAATAAAGATATTTATCTCTTAACTGAAATCATAAATTAGTGTGGTTTTTGGCAAAAATCGTCCAATATGCCTAAACATTGCATAAACCCCCTCCAATTTACGTAAATTGCAAGTCCACTTACTGCAATGTCATGTTTAAGAAATATAGGTAATAGCTACAATGATTTTTTTTCCCTGAATTGGCCAGCACTCAACAATCAACTGCCATTTCCAACTTTTGTGAGGGGGGGGGGGGGGGGGGGGGGTTCTGGATTTCAAATATTAAAGGATTAAGACAACAATTGGTAAATTAAAAACTCACCTTCGTATAACCTTGAAGAACATCATCAGCAACTTGGTTTGGGTTGCACCATGCATTTCTTACGGCTGGTATCCCAAATTTATCTATGATCATTCTGATCTGAGCAAATTATTGACGAACAAACAAATCAAGAAATTGGGAAAAAGGTACTATATGAATTTTGCATAGGCATTGAGTTGTAGTAAAGAAACCATAAAGGTGTTTTTCTTTTCAAAGCAGAAAGCTATTTCGAAACATTCGTTATTGAAAACAAAAAGAACCCTCAGGAACAGGCATTTTGGTGGTAATTCAGTACTGATAATTATAAATGTAAGAACTAGATGAATCTATTAACTAACCTCAGAGGCCAGAAGCGATAAAACTAAAACAGCATGATAAGTAGAGAAGCGATATATTAAAATGAAAGGGACTGACCAACATAACCGCAAGAGTAGATCTAAGAACTGCTGCCAAAGCTCTGTTATAAACTGACCCAATCATATCTCCCATCTGTTTAAACATACCCACCACTACACTGGCAACCCGCTTGCAAAATTCCAAGAATGCCTTCCAAACCCTGACAAATGGGTTCTCAGGTGGAACTGAATCTGATTGTGTGCCTCTCTCCTTTTTAACATTTCTTGGTATAATTGGCGCAATAATAGCAGGTGCTATGAGAATAAGTGCAGCAACCTTTTCTGGAGCTTCGAAGTATGTGCTTACTGCTACAAGGGAACCAGCAGAGTGCCTGAGAGCCCAATTTATTATTTATACCTTTTAACAAAGAATTTGACTCCTGAATAATTGGTAATTATACTATTATAGTAAATAAAGTTTGTATAGATGGATATAAAGATTCAAATGCAATAACATGACCCCTGATTATTGGAAAATTTGAACATAAATGGTCATAATAATTTTAGAGTTTGGCATATCTGGTTATGTGACCCAGGTTATACCATCAAACCAAGAAATAAAATAGAGGTAGCATTATAATAGGAAAAAAAAGGTATGTTACAATTTCCCGGGTGACCTAGGATTGGTACCAGTACAGATTGAGAGGAACAAGTTTTAGTTTCCACTGGCTCTAATTCCAAAATATAACAAACAGAGAGGAGAAATCTATCCCAATTTGGTAGTAGTTAGTATCAACTGGTATATAGAAGTCAGAAGGTCCTTGAGTTTGAACAACAAAGGACATTTTTTGTTTTCAATTTTTCAAGGAACTTCTACTTACTCTTCTTAAGTTCTTATCCTTTTACTTCAACTGTTTTTGTACCAAACCAAAGACTAAACCAGGTGGTGGCAACTTATAGAGAATGAAATAAGGCCCTTCGAATCCACATAACTCAAAGCTTTCAAAAGAGAATTATTATTTTACAAGTTAAAACATACCCCATTAAAATAGCCTTGTCAGAACTGAGCATATCAATAAAAGAAATCGTTGCCGAAACAGAAAAAGCCATCGAATATGGATTTAGATTCAAATTTATGAATTCTCTCACTCTAGAAGTCAACCCAAAAGCAGGTCGGTCAAATGCAAGAACCTTTGACCCAGTTAATCTCGCTAATGGTTTCAACACCTTTTCCCAAGAGAAAACTGAGGCGCCAAATCCGTGTAAGAGGACCGTAGGCAGACCAACCTTCTTCATTTCTTTTTCTGATGTGAGTTCTGAATGCTCATGGAGGTGACATATCTTGTGGTGGATGTGGACACCATTGAACTCACAAAAGAGACTATCTGGGTCTGCAAGTTGACCTGGGTCCAACAAGTCTTCTTGATCCACACCCGCAATTGTGCGTCTCCTCTTTTGTGTGGTTGCAGCATCACCAATTAATTGTTCTGTTGTTATTTTTAAAGGGATTTAACTCTTACTTGATTTTGATGTTGTGTAATATACTGAATGACTGAATGATAATACTTTTAATCAACAAGATAATCATTTAGACTACTGGACATTTGATAAAGGGTTTGATACCTCAAATAGCCTCCTCAGAGAAAGTAAGGCTTTCATACCAATTGGGTCCTATTATGATTATATTACTAATAACTTTGATGGTTGCTATTTGCTAAGATGTGAAATGCTACAATTTCTTTGTGGGTTATTGGTACTGTATTAGTACCCTGCCAGCATACCAGACCAATACTGTCTCGGCAGACTGAAAACGAAGCACCACCTGATTGCATGATAAGCATTGGAATTGAGAATTTAAGAAACTTACCTGAGTATTCTCCGGAGCTGCCAATTGAGGCAGCTTTGGGTAGAAACATACAGGTTTTGTCTCGCCCCTCAAATTTTCGAGCAGAACATTCTTTTGAGTCTGTAACTTTTTATATTTAAATCCCAAAAAAAAAAGATTAAATTAGAATAAATAAAGGATGATTGTGGTGAACCAGGCAGTCGCAGTACCGAGCAGTAGCTTTTATTTTATTTTTCTATTTTTTTTTCCTTAAATCGAAGTACCTATTGGATTTGTAAAAGGAGAACGCATATAAAGTGTAGAAATGAAAAGAAAAAGAATTATAAAAGAGCAAACAGCAAACAAATGAAAAGGCTCCATTACCTAGATTGCTTGAGAATGGTTTTATAGAGAAGAAATTGGTACTTATCCCACGCAATTTATTATATCCAATGGATTTTTGTGGAGTTATAGAAGAGAAGTATTTTAGCGTGTGAATCCTAGTTACAGCCATTAGTGCTGAAAGGAAAGGGAAAGGCAAGAAAAGGGACCTGTATCCTCTGGAGATTGTTTTCTCTCCAGAGAGGAGAGGCAAGAAATGAATAAATGATGATAAACCTTCTTAAGCAACAATTATTACAAATATTACTTGGGCCCTTCTAATTTGAGAAAATTTTCTTTTGGGCCAGTTCAACTCACATTTCAACAGGCTGTTGGTTTTAATTCGGATCGATTCTTCTAATTTTGTTTCTTTTCCTAGTGTTGGGAAAATGCCTTTACTACTACCAGTGCTGTAACTGACAATTCTGAATAGTACAGATTTTGCTAATTTTGATAAGAATAATGTTTCGTAGATATCACATTTAATATCGACTATTGATATCAATTTTATTATGTATCTTTAGTTGAGTTATCCTGCACATTATTTGAGTTATTATGCTTCACAATAAACATATAAAATTGATGAGATCGAGTAAGATTTCGAATCGTCAAGTTCCGACAACTTACAGTCATGAATCATATCAGGCAAGATCCGGTCAGAGTTTGAATTGAGTATCGTCGAACTTTTTCGAGTGTTGGAGTCGGATGAGATCGAATCAGATTTGGAACTTCGCACCTCCCAAACTAAAACCCTGACTCCGTCCTTGGATCACATCTATGATTAAGACACAATTTGACACTCTGAATTTAGCCTCAGAATATTAGAATCCAATTTGGATGCATAGCAAATAAATAAATATTAAAATTAGCCTTAGAATTGTGAAATTGAGTGATGTGTTATAGAACACATTTTAACAGTATAAGAAGCGTTATAACTAGATGAAAATCATTATATCGGGTGTGGTTTGAAAATTTGACCATTGAAGTGAACAGATTTGACAGAGTCAATGTACTGAAGAAGCGTTATTACGACTAGAAAATCGTTATGACAAGGCCAAACTTATTGTAACGAGTCTGGTAACACGAGAAAAACTGCTTTAAAATCTCTTCTTCCTCTTCAACTCATTGCAATCAAAATCAAACCAAAATCTACTTGTTCTTGACAGTTTTTCTCCAAAATCCTAGCCTTCATACACTCTCAAAACTTCAAATTCAAAGAAGATTACTCAAATTCTTCAAAAATCTCAAGTGCTTTACAAGTCTCTCAAGGTTTCCACTCATTCAAGATGATTTTGGTAAGTATTCTTGCACTCGTCTTTCTCATGGCACCACCAGGTCTCCAAAAGCCAAAGAAAATCGTGGCAAAAAAAAATGTTAACCTAGATCAAGTATCCGTCTTACTAGAACAAGGGCAAATTTCCGATTCCAACCCTAATTCTTAATGTGAAAAGTCACTACGGCCAAAAAGATGCACCAATATTAGAACTCAAGAGGATCCTAAAAGACCAATTTGACTGTAAAACTCTCTGAAAATTGCCTCAACCAATCACTTATTATTCTCATCCTCAAAAGATTTTACCAATTTTCAAAGAAATTTCCAAACGAAAAATCTCAACCTCCCGTTACTTCAAAACCAAATGAAAACAAAATAGAAAAATGAAGAATGAGAAGTGATACAAAACTATTTGGAATGTTAACCAATCATTGTACGTGATCTATTATATCAAGAATTGACAATCCAGATTTGTACTCAAAAACATGAAACCAACTAGTGAATCGTGAAAAGTAGTCACTTACATTCGTGGTCAAGAATTCTCAATTACCATTGAGACAATTTGTCAAGCTTTTAATATTACCAATGCAGAAAAAGAGAGATTCTTATAAAACATGACCAATACATGTTATTACTCTATATCATTGTGCAACATTTCAAATGAACAATGCACTTTTTCTTTTTTTCCCTGCCACGTGTTGACAAAAGAGATGTTATGCAGCATTAATCATCATCAATATAGAAGTTGATTTGGTGTCAATACTTTCATCCAAAAGCTTATCATGACTCATTTCCGAGTCTTATACCGACTTACCTTTTGCTTCGTCAATAACATCTTGGATTTCCCTCTTTCCCATCACAGCGCAATTCTTCCTAATTTTTTACGGCCGAAACCAACAGTATCTTCTCATATTTAACCGCGCGTCTTTATAAATTTTGATACAGAACTTATCTTCAAGTCAAACTTCATATTTATAATTCTTTTTGTAATAGATATCAAACCTGGTAATATAAATTTTTTACTTGTTAGCATGCCAATTCGTTTTCCATTGGTCTTGTTTCTTTTTCTTTTACATTTTTCAAAGTGGAAGTCACGAGAAACAGATTAGAATTGAAAGCAGGAGCGGACATGCCGCATGCGGATGGCATCATTAAATTAAACAAACATAAAACTTGTGTTTTACTTCTTGATTTGTCCGAAGCAAAGACACGCCAAAGAGAAATTCATGCACAGTTGTACCGCACACTTACTAGCAAATGCGGTCCCCACTTGCAGAGGGGTATATTTGTCTATTCAGTTGCTCTCCTGGAAGGAAAAATTAACGAACCAAACAAATAAAATCCTCAATATTTTCCATCGCCTAATCCAAAGTAGAATAAATTTACCTCCGTGTCCTCTCTGTAAAGGAATTGGACATAGCTGAAACAAATTTCGATGAGTGATTAAAATATATTATTAATCTTAATTAATACTTTTTTTAAAAAAAATTAAGTGTGACAAGTTATTTTGTGTATTTTGTGTAAAGAGCGATTTTATGAGTTTTTTTGCAATTGACAATATAATTATTATATATAAGATATCGTATTGTTCTATTCATATTAATTATGTATCTTTATTATTATATTTAATGCATTGTTAATTATGGAGCTGATACGTAGATATCATATTTTATACCAACTATTGATACCGATTTTATTATGCACATTTAGTTGAGTTATCCTGCACATTATTTGAGTTATTATGCATGTTATTTTTTGTACCGAAATAGTTATACATGTTATTGATTTTATTATGTATCTTTAGTGGAGTTATCATACACATTATTTGAGTTATTATGCACGTTATTTTTTGTATTGAAATAGTTGTACATGTTATTTTTTGTACTGAAATAGTTATGGTATAACATGCATAATAACTCAAATAATATGCAGGATAACTCAACTAAATGTTGGCTCAAACAAGCTCTTATATTTGTTGATTTGCAAAACGATCTTGAATTTTACAAAGCTTTGTCTTTTGAGAAATTGTGTAGGAAATATTCAAGAGGAGTTTTGAGGATTCAAACGATCTCTGATGGGCTTAAAAGTGATCTTGTACGGGCTAGCCCGGTACCGACTGTAGATTTCGTCGTGAGCTTTCCAACGCCACGAAGAACGCTGAAATCGGAGTTACGAGTCAAGAGTTATGGTCGTTTGAAGATGAAGACACTCAAGCATGAAGATCAAGATCAAAATGAAGACATGCTTATGGTATTTAGATTTTAGTTTATTTAAATTTGGGACTGAAAAGAGCAAGGAAATCTGAACCAAACAGTGCATAGCGTTATAACGCTAAACTTGGTGTTATAACGCTAGATGACCAAAATGGTAATTTCTGGCTAAACCCTACATCGAACTGAGATAGCGTTATAACGCTAACTTTGGCGTTATAACGCTAAATTGGCTGAAATGTTCAAACTGAATTTTAAAATAGAATTTGAATCAATAAAATTCCAAAACATCAAGAATATGTCTTAGATATATTTTAAGTTTAGGAATATAAACTTTATTTGATCAAAAACATCATTTAAATTAGTAGCAAAATAATCAACCTAAACTTCCAGAGAGTTAGCGTTATAACGCTAACTTTGGCGTTATAACGCTAGACAAATCCCAACGGTCAAATTTCTTGTCCTGGCACTAGATAGCGTTATAACGCTATGTTTTGTACATAACTTAGCGTTATAACGCTACCAGAAAATTGGTACCAACGATCATAATTTTTGTCCATATTCAAGATAGCGTTATAACGCTATCTTTTCTATAGAAGATAGCGTTATAACGCTATCTTGCGCAGAGTTGCTTTTGGCCAGATTTGAGCCCTATATAAACCTTTCTCCCTCAACAATTGAACTGCTGATCATTCTATTCATTCAACACCATTTTTACAGCAACCCTTGAGCTCTAAACCTTAGCCAAATCATTGCTCTTTATCCCAAGTTTAATTAGCTAAATCTAATCTAGGGATTATAGAGAGTTGTTTGTTTGAGTGATTTTCTAGCTTAATCTTCAAATTAGCAAATTGTCATTAGATTGTGAGTGTGTGTGTTGCCTTGAGCTCCACCGGAGTGTGTAAGTGAGTTCAAGGAAGTCGGCTCGATTCTCCACCGGTGTGTGTAAGCGAGATAGAGTCCGGCGTCGGGTTAGGGTTGGCGGCTCCACCGGTGTGTGTAAGAGAGCCCCAATTCCGAAGTTGTACGCTAAGCAAGCGAGTTTTTGTTTAGTGGAGCGGACCGGGCTTGTTACCGCAAGAAGCGGGGGCGCCGGGGACCCGGAGACGTAGGCGAGGCATTCGTGCAAGTCGAACTCCGTCAACACGCGATTGAGCATTTCTTTCCCTTTTCTCTATTTACATTTATCTCAACTCAATTAGTTTAAATTGCTTGAATTGTTTGTGAATTGAATTGAGTTGTGCTTGAATTGCTTGATTAGAGAATTGATTGAATTGCTTGGTGAATTGCATAAATTGAATTGATTGCCATACTTTGTGAAATTTGCAATTTAGGTCCCTATTTGGTTGAACCGATAGAAATTAATTAAGCACCTAGGCCCCTAGGTTCTACACTAAAGGTGCATAATAAAATCGATATCAATAGTTGGTATCAAATGTGGTATCTACAAAACATTATCCTATTAATTATGCTCATTTTATTAATTGTATGAATATCAAAAGTCACTCATAAAATGTATGTATATCAAAATGTATATATTTTCACTCTTATAAAATAATTCATATTATATATACATATATAGATACAATTATGCATATATTTTCATACTGTCTACGTATAATTTTTTTCATATTATATGTATTTTCTATATCATATTAAATTTAATATTGTATAAAAATTTATATAAATGATATTATGTATATTCACATCATATACTATAAATCATATTATGTGTATATTTTTATATCACGCGTATATAGTTCATATAAGTATATAACTCATATGTATATAAATCATATAATTCATGTAATTATTTCATATCACATGTATATAACTCATATATTTTTCATAAAATAATTCATAAATTTTATGTATATAAAATAATATAAAAGTAATTTATAAAATTGTATGCATATATTATCCGTTCTAATTAGGTTGAGTGAGGCTCAAATTTCACATATAACTAACATGTATATTACTCATATATTTTTTATAAAATAATTCATAGAATTTATGTATAGAAAATAAAATAAAATTTTTATGAGCATATATATATTATCAATATTAATTAGATTGAGCGAAGCTCAAATTTCTTTTCTAGTTGTAATTAACATGTGTAAGTAGCAAAACTTCCTATTTTTCTCAACAAAGCAAAGAAATTAATTGTATATACCTATTAATAAAGAAATGTGTATTTTTAGCGTGCATTTTACTTTTATAACATTTTCAAAACAAAAAAAATAATATTCTCCCTTCAATTAGAAACATTTGAAATTGCATCATTTTACTTATCAATTATATGGATTGTGAATATATCAAATTTAAATCAATTTGAAGAACATTTAGCCTTCCATCAATCAATAAGAAAAATTGCGAAGATATTTTAATAGTTCTATGATAAATAACTAAATAAATTCCAAATTAACTCACATTTAATATAAAACAATTTCTAAATAATTAAGAACACATTGTTTTTTTTTCTATTGAATGTCCTCATTATATTAGAGGCCGAACCCGATATTCAATTCTTCAAGGTCCTGATAATATGCCGTGTTTTTTGTTGTACATTATCTGATTTAAAAATTAAACAATCCACAAATATATTTTTAATAATATTTTAGAGGTTGAAATATACATGATAACCATCAAATTGTAATATAACATTCAATATTTTTTAATAATATTTTAAGGTATGATGAGGATTTATAAGATTAAGATGATGTATCAAAATCAAATGTTGAAGTGCAACTTGAACCACCAAATCTTAAAAAATGCATGAATCTAGCAACCTCCAATCTAGCAAAGAAAGGATGATTGAGATCTTACAAAAAGAAAATCTAAATTGCTGTATAAAGATAAAGAGGAAAAAAAAAAAAGAATGATTACACGGCTTTCCATTTTATCTTATGAAAGGGTTTTTCTTATGTAATGAAAAAAATGCATATAAAATGACAAATGATGCATGCAAAGAGTGAAAGAAAGATAATCCATGACAATATTTTCTTTGTCGGTATTTCAAACTAAAATATTCTATTGGGATTCAACTGTTTACTATTTGCTACATGTCTGTCAACGAAACTCTTTTACTCTTTTATCGATACATATGGGTATGATTTTTTCGTTAGCTTATCGGATATAGGTATGGATAATATTTTTTTCGTTAACTAAACGGATAAGGGTACAGATAAAAACTATTTCGTACACGTTATTCTATATAGAAAAATATAAAATAATATATATATAAATATATATGCCCTATTTTGAAATTCATAAAAATAATTAATTTAATAGTAATTTGAGTTTATTAGAAGACCATCTAATTAGTTGTCCTCTTTTCAATAAAAATCTTAATTTTCAACGGAACATTAACATTTTTTTCTTGAATTATACCAAAATTAATTTCATCCAACTAATTATTTATTTAAAGTTATCATTCGCTCGTTTAATTCTTTTAAAAATTGATAGTATAATTATAACTCTAGTCTATTTTTTTGCATTATGTATTTCTTCTCTATATGCTCTACTTGCTCTCATGTTGTGCTTGTGTTTATTAAAATATTGATTTTAGGTGTATTTGTGTAAAATATGACTTATTTATAAAATTGAAAAATATTATATTAATATTATCCGCAACGTCTTTTATTCATTCGTTACCCTATAGTTTTAACGGATAAGGGTAAGTCAAATTTTAACGAATAAGAGTAGGGTATGTGTAAGAGTAATTTCAAACGGATACTGATACAAAAATAGCTCCACCTGACCCGTATTGTACCCATTGACACCCCTAAATGTGTGATAATTAATAAGTTTGAGATTATATTAAAAATCTTAAATCAAACTTGGGAGGTCAAATAGATATATAATAAAATTTTCATAAATCCATACTCCATAAAAGATGTTAAACTTCAAGGCTTTCATTTATTCATCAACTGCTTCATTCTGTAAAAAGATGATAATAATCATGTTGTGCGGACAAGAGATCCTTTTCACATTTGTGTTCTCTTGAGTTACGGATTGTCTCTACTATAAATATTTTAATTTTAATTTTATTTTTGAAGGTTGCAAAAATTACCAAAATAAAAAAAGTCAAGTGATTCCCTCTTTTTAAAATAAGCAAGTGAAAATAATATTCTATTTTGAAATAAAAGTTTCACAAAAAAAAAAATACTTCGTCACTCTTTTAAGTCAAAGAGAAAAAAATGAAATATATTTTTTTTCTGATTTTGACAGGAGTATGAATTATATATTGTTTCTGCTTTCTAATGTAAAAAGAACCCTTCGAGAGACCAAGTGGACGTTGGAAAAGTAGAGGGGCTAAAAAGCAAAAGTATACTAACGGCGTTAATGCGTCAACCAGACGCATCCGTACTTGTCGGCGTTGTCGCTTCGGAAAGGCTGAGGGTTAGTTTCGGAATTTTCCACTGGTCTTTTAATGACAGCGAGGTTTTAGCATGGTGCAGATGGAATGCTCTCGGTGTTTAATCTCATTGGTGAACCAATATTATTCAAGCCTTCTAATTTTTGAACAGATTTTGTTATATATATACCAAATCGCTAGTATATACAAGTCTAATATAGTAAAAACAGAAAAAGTGTTTTGAGATTATCTTATTCAGTTATATATAGATGTACTCATAATCTATTAATTAAATTACTGTTCTGATATTTTAAATTTATTTTGTATCAAACTATTTCAAAAATTCAACATGAAAATAATTTGTGCTACATTCAATATATTTGTTTCTAGACTTCTATAAAAATGAGTAGTATAAAACAATGTAGACCACTTTCACGCTAATATCTTTTATTACAGGATTTTATTTGGCACTTCCCTCTCTATCTCTCTCTTTCTTTCTTTCACCACACTCTCCAACGTACCACAAAATTATATTTATTTCCTTTGCGAAAAGTTCTCCATTTTAGCTGCTCTTGCCATCTCCTCTCACACTCACACTCACACTCAAGCATAAATCGTATCCTATAAACTATCCGCTCATTCTTCCTTTGTGAAGATCCCAACTTTTCTACTCAAAAATGCGGTTTCTGCTTTGGGTTCTTCGCTCTAACCCGCCTTGCATGAATTGTAGAAGCACTAAGAAGATTTGAGGTTTCTTCAGCCTTTTTGGGTTTACTGGAAGCTTCTAAGAGGTAACTTCTGGGAAACAGCAAAGAGTGTTATCGCTTGAAGCTACAAATATTTGTTTTTTGTGCTACATTGGTGGGGTTTTTTCTCCACTACACCAGATGAGAAGCACTAGATTGTAACTTTGAGCTGCTTGGTTTCACCATCTTCTCCTCCCAGATCCCTTGGGCAAGTGCATTTAAGGGATCTGGGTTTCAATTTCTTCTCAACTTTGCGCATTGATGGAGTGTATGCAAAAATTGGTGATTTGGGTTGCTCTAATTTGGGTCCTTTTTCTACATCAATGTACTTCTCAATCCACAGCAAGAGAACTGGACTCACTGCTACAAGATTATGCGTACCAAGCCTTCCGACACCCCCAGACCGGAATTATTTATACCGGTCAAGTACCGGCTAATCTGACTGGTATAAGTATCTCAGCTTTAAGGTTAAGAAGTGGCAGTTTGAATAAACGCGGTTTCCAGAATTACTTGCAGTTTGACATACCAGTAGGTGTGATTGTACAACCATATGTAGAGAGACTAGTTTTTGTGTACCAAAACCTGGGTAACTGGACCACTTACTACTACCCGCTCGCCGGTTTCACGTACCTCACACCGGTGATTGGTTTGTTAGCATATGATGCTGCTAATTTGTCTGCTACCAATTTATCTGAGATGGATTTCGTAGCATCAGAATCACCGATTTCAATTGATTTTGGGAATGTAAGTACATCGGCAGCCGGTACTGACCCGAAATGTGTGTGGTTCGACTTAGATGGGGCGGCCCAATTCAGGGATTTGGCATCAAGTAATAAATGTGTGACTTATAGAAGGGGTCATTTTGCAATTGCGGTTAATTCTAGTGGAATATCTCCTACACCTGCGCCGGCCCCTGGTGGGCCCACCCATCATAAGAAGATCTCAAGCAAGACATGGAAGATAATTGGGGGAGCCGTTGGGGGATTCGTAGTGTTGATCCTGTTATCCATGTTGATATGTTGCATTGTGAGGTATAGGAGGGAAAAGCAGGTGAAGGAGATGGAGAGACATGCTGAGGTAGGGGAGGCATTACATTTCACGCGAGTTGGTGGGGCCCAGGCACCAGTAGCTCTAGGCACACGAACACAACCAGTGCTTGAAAATGAGTATACTGCAGGGGGATTGAGTTAACAAGGGTTTGCAAAGCATCAAATCAAAATGAGATGCCGTAGATATTGATTGATAAGTTGGTTTGGTTCTTCCTCCTTGTGAAATTAGGGTTTTGGGGTTGGTTTAGGTGGAGGGGATTGTCTGGGGACGGGTTGTGGTTTCTGGCTGTATGCCGCAAGATCGACTTGGACAAAGTTTCTAGGGCAAGGGAGAAATGGGGTTGAATTATTACTTGAGCCAATTTTTTGGGGATGTTAAAAATTTTAGGTTGGAAATAATGCCTAATTAATATTCATTTTTTTGTTTGTTATGGTGGTGTTAATTAAAATTGTTTTTCATTTGTTAGTGATTTGATTTAACTTATGTGTCATGTGTATTGATCTGCCTGCTGTATGTACTCAGAAAGCTTATATTTGACAAGTAAGAAAATACTGGTACAAGCTTGAAACTGGGGCTGAATTTCTTGTCTTAGTGGCTTTTGATTTTGATCTCTATTTCCTTCTAGTTTGAAGATGTTATCATTTTATTTAGCTATTGCTTGAAAGCATCAAAATGACATGCATCCATGTGAACAAAATATAAAACAAAATATAAAAATTAAACATTACTTTCGTACTTTTAATGGACCATTCCAAAATGAATTTAATATTTTCACCGGCTCTTCAAAAAGGAAAAAGAAAACAATATGTAAATATTGAATAAGTGACCCTTTTTAGCAAATTCAAGTATATTTGCAACTTTTTTTCTCCCTTGAACTTTGCAAGGACTTGAATCTCTTGGCCATTCTTGCTCCAAAAAATGGGTTACTAGTCTTTTTTTCACACATATTCAGTTAAAAAGGCTCAATTTTTTTACTAAAATATCATCATTTTCTAATGTGTGTACAACTGTATACATGCAAAGAGAACTTTCAATGTGTGATCATGGAAGTATGGAACTGTTTATAGCCCCAGACCTTTACTTTTGTGTTGTTACTTGTTAGTATAGAAGAGGATACTCTGTATCTGACAGATGGGTCCCATGCCTATTATTATTGGATAGGATCATAGGAGCAACACGTAGTAAAATCTGGATTCGTTTATCCTTCCATTGCTTTAGATCCAAGTCAAGTGGGGTTGTGACAAGCGTTTAATTAAAATTGTGATAAAAAAAAAGTGTAAAGTGTCAAAGAATGGAAAATGCCAGCTCAATAGTTAATTCAGGCGAGGGGCATTTGTAAGGATAATGTTTTATGAATTATCATGCACATTATTTGAATTATCATCTTTAATTGAATTATCATGCACATTATTTGAGTTATTATGCATGTTATACCATAACTATTTCAGTACAAAAAATAACATGTATAACTATTTCATTACAAAAAATAATATGCATAATAACTCAAATAATGTGCATGATAACTCCACTAAATGTACATAACAAAAAAATAACATGCATAATAACTCAAATAAGGTGCAGGATAGCTCAACTAAATGTGCATAATAAAATCGAAATCAATAGTCGGTATCAAATATGATATCTACGTATCAGACATAAAAAATATCAGACAATGGGTATATATGAAAAATTCTTTGGGGTTTCCCGTTTCCATTTATTCAGGGTATTGGGTCTACAACTCTAAATTTGATAGATCAAATTCAGAGATCACATGGGAAGTAATGTGCAAAAACAAAAACAACATTTTTTTTTTGCTTTCATAACCTTCTGTCACCATAATATTTCAATTCTTTTGTTAACTATTTATAATCCCTTTCATCAAATAATCATATTATTTTAGGTATGTCATGGTTGGGTTAGAAAATAAATGCATGTAGATCAGCTAGAGGAAAAATAGCATGATGTGATCACGACACGTAATGTCACACAACATGATAATATTACGTGGTGAGTTTTCAACAATAACAAACAAAATTATATAAAGAAGTTTGAAACTCAATCAAAATAATATTAATTTTAATTTATTACTTTAAATACTTATTTTATTTTATGTGTATATTTATTCATATTAGATGTTACTTTTTATTATATATTCGTTAATTATTCTCTTCGTATCTCTAAATCGAATCTGTATATGTTGCTCATCCGCTTCGTATCTGCATTTGATTTAAGTGGATTTGGTTTTGAATTTTAGACACCTTCCACACGGAAGACGTTGCTCTTAGTTATTACGTTAAGGTTTCGTTCGTATCAATTTTTTTTTGTTTGATCGTAATGAAATGATTGTGCTTCTTGGATAATTAGAAATTTTTGTTTCATTGTACTGAACTTGTTTTTTTTTAATTAGAATTAAGTAGACGAAGTTCAGTATCTAAAAGAATTATCGTTAATAAATTATCATTTAAATATCTTATTTGTTAATTTTGTAGAACGTTTTTCCACAAAAAGTTAATGAAATCCGCTACTTTATTTTATTAATGCATCCTTTTAACAAAAATAAAACGATAACACGGCAACTTTCACAAAATGTTGAAATTATATTGCTTTCATTGTGCTAATTGAACAAGATACAACCTATGAACCTAATCCCTATGATGATAGTTTTAGTATTTAATATGTATTCCTTGTAAAGGTTAGTGATCAGATTCTGACATGGAGAAATGCAATAAGTATCTACAATGATTTGAGAGAAAGAGACATAAGTTGACATTGCGAAGCATATTAGTTCAAAATCATACCCTAGTATTAGTATCAATCATTAGTAATATGAAGGATTTTTTTATGTATTGTTCATGATTTTATGTAAATTGAGCAAGATACAACATGTATTTTTTGTAAGGTCGCATCAAATGAATAGAAACAACAAGTATTTTATATTTTATATGATGTATTTGATTTTATGAGATATGAAATAAAATACATGTGATAAAATGATAAAATATAATATCACCATATGACATGCTTAGTTCATAGATAAATTTATGAAAATATGTGACTATTACTTATTACTTGACATAATGTTTAAAAAAATATTATAATAATAATATCGATATCACATATAGAATAATATAATTTATATTATTGAATCATAAATTAATTTATTAAATCCATTGCAAAGTGTGATAAAAGAATAATAAGAGAAGGCTATATAGCATTTGTGTAATTGATTCAAATTTGCACAAAAGGTTATATTAGAGCTTGACTATATAAAGGAGTTGCTTGAGAGTTGAGACAAAATTTCAACTTTCTCTCTCCTGCTACAGTACTGCTACAATAGCGACGCTAAAGTAACTCACTCTCTCTTTCTCTCTTGTGCAAGCTTTTAAATAGCGGCAATAAAACGGCGATTTAGCAGTTTTAGCGTTTTTGGAGCTATAGCACAAGATATATTGAAAAATGCGGTTTTGGCGGTTTTTGGCGATATAGCGGCCGATAAAGCGGACACGATTTAGCGTTTTAGCGGCGATATAGCGGTTTTAGTGGTGATATAGCTGTTTTTGCTGTTTAATTGTTATTTTTTTAGCAGATCAAGTTTTAGATGACTTTTTCATTTTTTTTTATGTTTCTAAACTACTAATATACTTGCTTATGAATTATTCAATATAGAGCATGGCTAAAATAATATGCATAGTACACCTCATTTCGTACTATGCGGTCATTTATATTTAATTTGGTCATTAAATTGATATTTAAGTTGCTCAATAAATTCTTCATATCAAAATCTTGTCGGAAATAAAATTTTGTAATTTTTAGAGCTTTCTTGTTATTGTTTAAATACTTTTTAAAAACAGCCTAGAAATGACACTTTTGTAGTATTAAATCTGGATTGTTTTTAAAAAATATTTAAAAAATAGCAAGAAAGCTCTAAAAATCACGAAATTTGATTTCCTACAATATTTTCATATGAAGAATTTATTGACCTATATATATGCATAGTACAAAATGGGGTGTACTATGCATATTATTTTAGCCATGCTCATTCAATATATTATTCTTTGAAAATATATTTTGTGAACAAATTACTATTATATGCTATAATTAAGCATACAAATTATATTAATTATAATTTATACTTAATATCATTTGAAATAAAGTAATATGATATAAATATTGATATGGTAGTTGATAACAAATTATTATTATATGTTATTATTAAGCATATAAATTATATTAATTACAATTTATACTTAATATCATTTGAAATAAAATAATATGTTATAAATATCTATATGGTAGTTGATAACAAATTACTATTATATGTTATTATTAAGCATATAAATTGTATTAATTATAATTTATACTTAATATCATTTGAAATAAATTTATATGATATAAATATCGATATGGTAGTTTATCGACCGTTTTATCACCGATAAAATGCTAAACGCTAAATCACTCCTCCACCGCTAAACCGCGCGAACCGTTATTTTAAACCTTGCTCTTGTGTGAAGAAAATAAATTCTTTCTTCTTCTTTATCTTTTGCACATGTTAACCATCAAATGACTTTTTAGGTGGTTGTATCTAAACTCTAAATCATACATTCATCTATTTAAGAGGTGTATTGATTTTTTGTTTAGCTTCAAGGTGAACTAAGATGTTAGAAGGTGCTTCCAAGACTGGAGAAGAAGACGACGGTTTTTCAAATAGATTTAGAAGAGAAATCGACTTTTCTCTATCAAGAAATTTGACAATCTCTTTAGGTATAAATTATTAACCTCTTTTGTAGATGATAAATAAGTATATTAACTAATTATTCGGTGCACATGAGGTGCTTGATGAAATATCTATGTGTAGTTTCTATGTTATTATCATAAAATAATATAGATCTTGTATTAGATCACATAGAGAAGAAACTTTTTAGTTTTAAAACTCTTAAACTTACAATGAAATTCCTACAATATAGAACTAGCTGGTGACTGCATTGATGCTCTCCATGTCAAATTAGCATTGCAAAAGATCTCCATCACTGCTCTCTTAAAATATGCAGGTTTTGAGCAAACCGGGGAAATTAATGATAAAATCATGGCATTTTTAGGCTGGCCTAAATTATCAATATATTATTCTTGAATTAACAATCATAAAAATAAAACAAAATCTTATTGAGAGATACTATAAGGTGTAATGGTTGTGAATACACACAAAAAAGAAACTGATATAAACACATAAATCAGGTAATTGCATATATATGAAATTATTTAATAATACATTGATATCAATATCGTCGATACTATAATAAGTTCTTCTAATTTTTGTATTCAACATCAATCGACGTTTACTTTTGTCGCAATAAATCAGATGGAGTAAAGACATTTAATAAAATAGTAACTCAAATGCATTTTCGTTCTTGGATAAGTCTTAGCTGAATTCTTGAGAGATGGAAACTTTTGCAGGGGTTCGTGAGATATTCTGACAGAAGGAGGAACAAGAGAGATTGGAGAAGAAGATGTGCTTATTGGAGAGAAGCTATTAGAAGGCAAAGGATGACCGGAGGGAGATGATCGGGAAGAAACACGGCCAGAAGAAGGACCGGAAGGATTGTTAGAAGGAAGAAAGAAAGAGAGAAACTTTTTCATAAACGCCATTCCGACTTCGCTTTAACATTTTTTGCTAGTGCCGTGGTGCGCAGTAGAGAATAGGCTTCTCATTGAAGCTGGCCCACAGTCGCGTGAGAGTGGATACTGGATGGTATGGAAATTACGTAATAGACGACCGAATAGAAAAAGGTACTCAAAGGTATCATGCTCTATTTATTTAATATCAAGTTGGAGGAAATTGTTGCCGGAACAAAATAAAAATGAGAGTTGATACGTTGATACGTAGATATCATATTAGATACTGATTATTGATATCGATTTTATTATGTATTTTTAGTTAAATTATACTGTACATTATTTGAATTATTATGCATATTATTTTTTATAATGAAATAATTATATATTTTGTGGATTTTATTATGCACCTTTAGTTGAGTTATCGTGCACATTATTTGAGTTATCATGCATGTTATTTTTTATAATGAAATAGTTATACATGTTAATTTTTGTACTGAAATAGTTATTATGGTACAACATGCATGATAACTCAAATAAATGTGCATAATAAAATCGATATCAATAGTTGGTATCAAATGTGGTATCTACGAAACATTATCCAATAAAAATAATAGTATTTTATTGGAAAAATAAAAACAGAATAGAAAGATTATGGGGATTTAAAGTTTGGGGGGTTTAACCAAAAAAAGAAGAAGAACAAAAATGGAAATTTGATCTTCAAGGGCTTGAAAGTTTACCGTATTACCGATTATAGACATTGAAGAGAAGAATGATTTAAATTATTCTATCCATTTACTACGTACTATATAGTATATAAATTTGAGCAAAATTATGATGCTTGCATATGCATAATGCATCTGAATTATTCAATGCGCATAGAAATTTGTGTGCATCGAATCTCAATGCACATCGAAAAATTCAAATACACAAGCACAGGACGTGCATTCACTTCACCCTATAAATTTTATTTCAGATTTTGGGATCTCTTCAATCGAATAAACAATTCAAGAGTTGGGCCTAAACATGCCAAGGTAGTACAGAAATTTGAAAGAGCAAAAGAGAAGGCTAAATTAAGCCCAATATTCGGCTAAAACTACTTGATCTACTATTTGGGGAAACTAAAGCACACGCTACTAAGAATTTGACAAACAAATTGTGGCCCAAAGCCCAAAATCACCTCAATCGGCTAAAGATTTAACGGCTCTTAATGGTAAACGAAATATTGAATAGTAAATCTTGCATGTGCTAACAGCTCACAAAGATATAATATTATAAGTTAAATCCAAAAATTTATTGGACCGATTTAAATGGCGGTGAAACAATTAAAAATTTAAAATTGATCTTCTTTGTGAGCAATATGTTCAAATGTAAAATTGTTAACTGTAACATTGCTATGTCAATAAAAAATAACTCAAAATTAATGTAAAAAATAACTTATTAAGTTGTCAATTTTTACCACTTACAATATACTTAATTAATCTGAATATTTATAAATTATAAGTATAAATATATTTATGAAGTAGAACGTGTTCAACAATTTGAATTTGTCATTTGCTACTAATTAAATAGATTTTAAAGTTAAACATACTAATCATATTGCTAAGTTTAAACGTATAGTATCTTCCCTCAATAAAATTACCATGATATATCATACAACTTATGTGATCTTGTTTGTATAAGTTTGTTTCACTACAAACTTTAAAACAATAACAATAGTTTTGATCATAAATTACTAATTATTATGAGTTTGAAATATTGGAGACACCCAAAATATATCAATTATCTATGTTTCTTTACTAATTAGGTACTAAAATTAATAATATATTTCAAAATGGATCTAAAGGATGTTGTTATACCTTACATGACAAGAGATATATAGAAAAATGACAACAATTGATTTTAATCATCTTACTTTTGAGCAGTAATCCGAAGGGACAATAACAATGTATAATATGATTATTTTTTTTGAATGAGATATAATATGATTATTTAGAATTATGTTAATTTTTTATAACTTTTCATTACTAATTATTGATAGTATACCAAATCATTAAGCAGCCATATAATGAACCAATCACCTAATGACAATTGCTGCAATTATTGTGGTAATAATTTTGTCTACAAGTTTTTCTCAACATAATTTAAAGGCTCAATATTGTGTTGTGATATGAACTTTTTTATTTTCCAAATACAATAAAATACCTTAAGTTCATTCATAGATATTAAATTGAATTGATGTAAAAAAAATTACTACAAGATTTAACATATTTTATCATTTTGCATTGAAAAGTAAGAAATTTAAATTATCTATTTTATTTCTCTAGAAACAACTTAAATTATCTATTTTATTATTTTGTATTGATAAGTAAGAAATTTAAATTTATTAATTGTAAAATCATATATATTTTTTGTTCTTCTGGTTATTTTCCGGAAGATAATTATCAAAACGTGAAAGTTTACTATGACAAATTTTAACCATTTTATCCAGCAAGAAACATACAGTGTCATAATAAAAGCATGGTTCATTTCAATTTAGCTCCAACCGACTGATCGGAGTCATTCATATATAATGATTTAAACGATATAAATGAACGAACCATACTATCACTTGATCATTCTTAAGGATGTAAATTCAACCCGACCAATCCAACCGACTCTACATGCAAAAAGATAAATTCATATTTTATATGACTCGACATTTAATATGTGAGTATAAATCATAAATAAAATGTGGGCAAAAACCAAATCGGAGCCGAAAATATTTTTTATTAAATGAGATATAAAGTAATCACTATTTGTTTCAATAGATTATTTAAATTTCAACTTAGCAAACACAGTTAATTAATATTTGTATCTCAATAATCTATAAATCTTTGCATAACAACAGAAGAAAAATAAACTATGTAGCAAATAAAAAAGGCATATATACATATATATTTACACATTAAACAATCAACTATTCTAGTTGAAATTTAACAAAAATAAAATTATCTATTGAAGTTCAAAAAATTACTTGATAGTCTAAATTGGCTTGGTACTTCGGTTATTAGTTTTAATTCAAGAATTTTGTAAAGAGGAGGGATCTGTAGTCACCATTTGCATTGGAGCCGTTCGCAACTGCTCTCTCATCACCAATATAAATGATCGATTCGGACCGTTGATAAAAAAATTCATACTAACATAGACTTAGAAACCAAATTTCACATTTTTTTTATTTTTTTTACTATTTTAATCGAATGGGTTGAAAATTGGATGTTTGTAAATCATTAGATAAATTTCCGACCCATTCGATAAAATAATAAAATAGTAAAAAATGTAATATTTGATCTCCAAGTCTATATTAGTATAGAAAATGTTTTCAACGATCGAATCTGTCATTTATATTTACAATGATGGAGTGGTTGGAGATTAAACAACTACGAATCCAATTGAGTGTCGTGTGTTGGAAGGCAGCTACGGATCCAATGATGAATCAACCATTTACATTTGCAGTGATATATATATATATATATATATATAGAGAGAGAGAGAGAGATAGGCTAGGGTGCTCCATGGAGCACCAAACCCCTAATGCTCCATAGTGTATCTCCAATTTGAGAATTTCAACGACCGATCTGAACCGTTGAACATGATCTATATATTGAAATCTACTTGGAAATTGAATTTTATATTTTTTTTTGAATTTTTTTGCTATTTTTTAGAGAGGTAAGAAAATTCCAACTTTTGTTGGTCTAGAAACTATTTGATTAGCAACTTTTCTACCTCTTTAAAAAAATAGCAAAAAAATTCAAAAAAAATGTAAAATTCAATCTCTAAGTAGATTTCAATATGTAGATCATGTTCAACGGTTCGGATCAGTCGTTGGAATTTTCAAATTGGATATAACGAATGTGGAGCACGAGCGATTTGGTGCTCCATGAAGCACCAAACCGCTCCTGCTCCGCATCGTATCTCCAATTTGAAAATTCAAATGATTGATCTAAACCATTGAACGTGATCTACATATTAAAATCTACTTGAAGATTGAATTTTACATTTTTTTAGAATTTTTGTGCTATTTTTTAGAGAGGTAGGAAAATCACAATTTTTGTTGGTCCAGAAATCGTTTGATCTGCAACTTTTGTACCTCTTTAAAAAATAGCAAAAAAAAATCCAAAAAATATAAAATTCAATCACCAAGTAGATTTCAATATGTAGATCACGTTCTAAGAGATAGGCTAGGGGTGCTCCATAGAGCACCAAACCGTCTGTGCTTCACATTCGTTATCTCCAATTTGAAAATCCCAACGACCGATCCGAACTGTTGAACGTGATCTACATATTGAAATCTACTTGGTGATTGAATTTTACATTTTTTTTTAATTTTGTGCTATTTTTAGAGAGGTAGAAAAATCACAACTTTTGTTGGTACAGAAACCGTTTGATCTGCAACTTTTGTACCTTTTTAAAAAATCAAAAAAATGTAAAATTCAATCAACAAGTAGATTTCAATATGTAGATCATGTTCAATGGTTAGGATCGATCGTTGGGATTTTCAAATTGGAGATAACGAACGTGGAGCACAGACGATTTGGTGCTCCATGGAGCACTCTAGCCTATCTCATGTTATATATATTATTATATGGAAATAAATAGAAAGTGACAGTGCCATCATTTGTTTTTGTACAAAACAGATGGAGATCGAGGCACTAAGGACTGTTGTTCAAATCTCCGCAACCATTTCCATCTGTACCATACAGTTTACCTTCAATTGGAGTCTCTGGCCAAGAACTTAGATTGTTTAACTGGAGCACATGCCAATGATCCACCACTAGAGAGCAACAAGAAGAGATAAAGGAAGCCAGCAAAGAGCAATTGAAAGAAGAAAATGGAGGACCAATGTTTGTTTATCAATTAAAATATAATTTTCGAAAATCAATATTTATTATTTATAAAATCTAATTTAAAGTACATTTTTTGAAAACACAATAGTAAGAAATTTCTTTATTTATTTTAGGAGTTTTTTGGAAGAATTAGATGAAGATGAAGATAAATTTGTGTATGAATGGAAAGCCTTGAGAATGAAGTCGAAGTCCTTGAGGAAGGACTCACCGAGGCTGTATAGAATTTGTTTACTCCTTACTTTTGATTGTTTTTTGTATAGAGTTTTCAGGAGTTTTTGTTTGTTTAATGTTATGATTTGTTGTGGTGAAAAATATTTGAACTAGTGTTTGTTTCAACTTTCATACTGTGAAAAACAATTAATTTTAATGTTATGTACTTATATTTTGATTTGTTGTCGATTTGACTTTAATGTTGATGTGGATTTATATGTAAGGGTTTTTCCATAATTTTTTTTGGCTCTGATGCACCGTTTAGTAGTTGTAAACATTAAAAAAAGTTGCACTTTTTGAACGTTTTGGTCGTTAAACTAAACGCAACGTTCAACGCGAGAAAAATTCGTACGTTTATTAAATATAATGTAAGACATAAGAGAATTTCTTACGCTCTTCAAATGCGATAGTTAACACAAGATGACATTTGCGTGACCATTTGATACGTTTTGACAACCCTATATATTACAAATGATTTATAGATCGGACTTGCTTTTTTTAGAACAACCTCAACTTACCCAGCAATATAAACTTAGAAAAAGATTGTAAGTTTGTAAATGAAGGTTAAAAAATGAAGTCCAATTGAAAACCGTCAAAATGAGGCCCACTTATTGAAGTGATATAAACCGTAAATTAAGCTGCTCAAATTGAGGCCCATATTGTTGAGGTAACTTGTAACATTAGTATAGAAAAGGGCACAACCGGTTTTCTTCACAACTGAACGCAGCAAAGCGCCTCCTTAGTCCCACCTAGTTCAATATATTGCTCGAACCGGGAGTTGGTGCTATAAAAGAAGAGACGATGATCGGTTGCAACTCATACCTTTCTCGGCCTTTTGGCTAAGGTCAAGTGTATTATCTGTTCTTATCAGTTTAATATCTGATATGTGGGCCATGTGCTCACAACGATATTAAATTTATTTTTCTCTGGTGTGGGGTCTACCACGACAGCTTGTTGCCGAGGCTCCTATGCGTCGCCAATGCGCTGCACTACTGCACTGGCCTGACGCTCCCCTACAAATCTCCAATTCAATAATTTTCTTTTCTCATCTTACAAAGGTAAATATCTGATAACAATTAATTCAAAATTTCTTCATAACCAGTTAAAACTTTACAAATGTACGTTGTATTCAACCAAATTGCAAAATACTGTTTGGTGGTGGCGTGGCCCATAAGGGAACTTAAATCCTTTGTAGTTGACGCTACTTGGAATGTTTCAAATTGCTCTCTTGTTTGCAATTGGTTTTTTGTTCATTATTATATTGTAAAAATTAGAGGATATGAATCTTATAGATGCAAAATATTATCCAATTATTCCAACCATTTGTGTCCTTGGCTTTAAAATGTTATTTACACAATGAGAACAGCAAAATTTGGTGCCAAAACTCGAACTGCTTAGTCTATTTCATCCGGTTCCTTTAATTTCTCAAAATTGATGAAAACTAATTCTTTGAAAACTGATTCTTTGGAAAACACTGCAAAATAGTTTTCATCAGTCTCCAAAAAATGAATCATATAAAAGATAGAGTAAGCATTGTACTCATTTTTTGGAGTAGGCAAGTTTGTCATATTTGATTTATTTGACTCATTTAGTTCCATCCAAAAGAAAAAAGTTCTCAGAATATGCCAGAGACTTTATAAACATGAGTAAAGTACACTCATGCCATATAGTCACTTGTCGGCATCATAAGCCTACTTGCGCTCCAATCCAGTACCGTCACCTCTTTTTCTTCCCATGGGTTTTTGCTCTCATCTTTTCCCTCCTTTTGGCGGCTTTAAATTAAAAAAGTCTACGAGTCCTTCGCGCCACATCACCATCTTCACTCTTCATAAGCTCCTCTGTCACCTCAGCTGGCGTGACCTCGACCTCTTTCAGCAGTTCTTCTATTTCAGGAAACAATATGTGATTGTCAATGAAATGGTAATTCCTGGTCAAAAGCCGAAACCGGAATGGGCTGCAGTAGCGCATGTGCATATCCATCCGGCCGGATTGGGTTAGAGCCGGGTTGAGTCTTTTCTTGTGGTTTGCCGTGAATATTATGATTTGCTCTTCTCCACTGGTTGACCAGAGGCCTTTGACAAAATTGAGCAACCCTGACAGTTCATAGTTATTTACCTGAGTATTAGAAGAAAATATTTCAAGGAAACTAGACTAGGCTTTGCAAAAGAAAATTGTAATGGAAGGTAATATTTATACTATTTATTTACCTTGTTGTCGTCATCACTCAGAGATCCTTCCTTGTCCCTCCGATGCAAGTTAATCACGCAGTCCATATCTTTAATTAGAAGAATCGAACGGTTTGACATGCTGATCAAGGTCCTGAGTGTCAAGTTTGATCCGACTGCAGCTGTGCCTTCGGCTCTATAAATTTGGATTGGCCTTCTATTTATAATCGAACTTGTTTCTCCTCTGTTTAATCATCGGTATAAAGTACTCAGGCTAAGTCTGCTATCGATGAGGCTTGTAGCAGAATTGATTACAAAGAGTTGGTAAAACTGAAATGCTAACATGCATGGTGGTGGAGGTTTAAAGAGAATGATTTACTTCTAGTCTTTCGAGTACTTCTTTTAAAGTCATAATTAAGCGTCTACTTATTATGATTCATAAATAGAATAAAGGAAATTTCTGGACAGAATAGTGAAAAAAGAGAAATCAATATAACATATTAATATATGATATGAAGTAACTGTTCAATTTAGCTAGTATTCTGTTTCACAATCTCATATTCTACAAAATGCTGTATATACGACTTACAGTAATGTCTCAACAAAAATCTAGACTCAAACACCTGATCAGGAGATGCACAGCCAATAAGTCTATGAAACCAATTTCATGTCTTTTTTGACCTATGAAATAGAATAAATCATAAATTATCCAATTAAGGACAAACATATAAGTAAATTGACCTATGCAAAATCCTAATGGAACTATTGAACTTATTAGAAACTTAGTTTCCACAAATAAACGTGCAAAATACCATCAAAATTTCATTTCCCTGATGTCCCTTTCTCATTTATAGTATCCTCTAATTAAATCTATATTCTAATCTGTTATTTGTGAAAATTATTAAACATACTAACAAGGGTACCAGTTACCTAGAGACAACAGTTGACCATGCTCGAATAAGCAAAAATTAGGTCAGGTCTCAGTTCGGTTCAGTGTCAGAAGTTCATTTTTTTTGTATTTCTGGAACATTTTAGAAGTGTAATGATATTCTAATAGTCCTAGCTAGCCCCAATCTATCAGCTGAACATATATTGTATGATTTCCAGCGCAATTGTTACCTGGAAGAAAAAGTTGCGGACAAAAAAAATCAACAAATTGTTTTAAGATGTGAAAATAATCTATTACAGAGAATTTTGAAACCTTACCAGAAATTCCTTCTGGACTTTGTTGCTTTCGAATCGCTCTTCCATTGATTCGGATTAGCGGGACATGAGATAGAAGAGGCCAATCTTCACCATCATTAGGTTGGCACCATTGCACCAAATTTTGCGAGCAACCTGTCACAGATAACTCCCTGAGAAATGGAGGCATGCCATTTGCAACAAGAGATTCAAGCTTTATACATTAAACCAACACCAAGCAAGATGGAATGTGCTCAAATTCACAGATGTAAAAGTTGAGCTCACGCAAGTTGGTTAGTTGTTGAAGCCACAGTGTCTCATACTCCGTGAATCGGCTAAGTTGCCAATTTCAATAACTTGAAATTTTCAGAGAAGGAAGCGTTTCCGAAATCAGGTTGTAATACAGATTCAAGAAGTCCATATCCATG